>JXTC01000084.1:322628-334414 GCA_002914845.1 Trema orientale | reverse complement strand
TAAGCTTTATCATAGAATTCTCATAATTTCAATCTTACTTTTCCAATGAAAAAATTTAAATTGTTTTTTCAAATTTTGCACTTAATAGTAGGGTTGTGCAAAAAAACAGATGACCCAAAAAAATCAGACTAAACTATTAATAATAATAAAATAATTCATAGCCACACACTAAACCGAAACTCTGGAGAGTCAAAAAGGTCGCAATAGCACCCCCATGTCGCAACATCCATCTCGTTAGGCACTCTGGAACGTGCCATGGCCAAGTCAAGAGTATTTTTGCCGCCCCCAATAAGCTTGAAATGCTCATTAAGCTCAGTATTCCAGTTACTGTATATATCTGCCACAGTCCTAAGGATGCTATCCCTCATATTAGCCAAATCGTCATTGTCTTCGTCAAGATCTTTGTATTCAAAAAATTCCTATAACTACAAAAATTATCATTGTGTTAAAAGTAAATACAAAATTCATAACATTTAATAAGTATAACCTATTTATTACCTCGACAAAGGGAATGATCTTCCCTTTCTGCGTAGCTAGAATCGACTTCCAATTTTTGTACTAGGGATCCACATTCTGTCAGACAAGCATACTAATCAAATGAAGTAAGTATTTTTGATAGTCATCGACAGGGCGCCAAGTGCCTCCCGCCTTGTTGAATTTGATAGGAAGGGGGTTCCTCCCCTTTTCCTCAAACAACTGACGTAGGTTCAATGACCTATTCTTCGATCTCACATTCCTCTTGAACGGGTTCTGCGAAATAAATAAGTATATTAGTAAGCAGCGTACACACATCCAAAGTAATGAAAAGGTAAAAAATTTAATATGTAACGAATAATACCTGACTCGCACCGTTGAGGGACTCTGGTAGGACGCCATGGAGAGTCGGTACCTCCATCACCACTGTGATAACTAGGCTCAACAGTGGCAATGACTATGTGCATGTATAATATTGACAAATATATTATAATTAAAAAGTATAGAGGAATATTGAAATTAAATTCTAGAAGGGTATTTTGTTATTCTAGAGGCATTTTATGAGTATTTTATTACTTCTAGGGGTATTTTCGATATTTTATTACATGTATGGTAATTTGAGTATTTTCTTAGTTGTAGCGGCATTTTAGTCATTATAGGGGTATTATAGGCATTTTTAATTAAACAGATAATTTTGGGAATTACTGTGAATGTAGGGTTATTTTTTGAATTCGATTAGTTGTGGGGCTATTTGGAGAATTTCATTATTTGTAGGGGTATTTTTGGTATTTAATTTATATGTACGAGTTATTTGGATATTTTATTAGTTGTAGTGACATTTTAGTAACTACAAGGGCATTTTACAATTAAAATTATTATATATTTATTCAATATTAAAACTAATTTACTTAAATACTTCGAACACAATTAAAAATAATTATAAACCTAAAAATTATCATCTAAAAATTCTAAAACTACAAAAATATATAATAAATTTATCATAAAAAGTTTCACTAAAATAATTATAATTATAAATATAACTTTTTCAATACTAATTTTACAAACTAACAATTATAAAAATTTTCTACTTATTTTAACTTTTGCTAACTTTTTACTCCTAACATCACAAACTTTTTTCTCAAATTTTTTTAATTTAAATTTTCACCCAAAATTATCCATAATCAAAATTCCACAATATTCCATACAATTACAAAATTAATTTTCTAAAATATGCCACGTAATAAAATTTTGCATATAGCAAAAATTACCACATGTTTTCCATTAAATAACAAAAAATCTTATTCCATAATCCTAAACTAAAAACTAAAATTCACAAAAAATTCACAAGCACTAAAATCCAATATTCCATATTCATCAAATAACAAATATCCAACAACCTGAATATAAATTATCCAAATATATTGTACAAATATAAAATACAAACAAATAAATAAAAATTAAATTTTCAACTAAAAACTAATTAAATTAATAATAAATATGTGGTACCCAAGATTCTCACATGCATACTATATGTGGTACCCAAGATTCTCACATGCATACTAAGCTAATAATAAATATGTTCTAATTGCATATTAGGTATCTAGAATTCATTAATACCACTTTTATAGTAATATGCGCATTCATTATGTTATGTGCATTTACATACATGTTATTATACTAATGCTTGTCGAAGTATCCAGATGTAGTGTAAAGGCTCAATACCCTTAGAGAGAGAGCTCGGTGTGCTAAATGAACAAAGAATATATTTATGAAAGCAATACTATGTGCACATACATTAAGATCATACTTGTTGATAACTTGGCCAAATAGTAGTTTTTCAGTAAAATACAATATTCACGCATTTCAGAACTGAATTCACTATGTGTTTAACACGTCAAATAGCTTTAATTCAATGTCTAGGACCTATTTATAGCATTTTATTTATCTCCTCCAAGTAAGCACGAGGTGGCATTTACGACACTGATTTGTGTTTTATTGCACTAAACTAGCTTAGATTCAGCTTAATTGCGTAATGTCATTTTTGTGTATTCTAATTATTAAGTGATAATACTATGTTTACATTATTAATTGGAGTCTAATTGACTTATTTTTATGTTTAATGATTGGTTATGGGGCTAGGTTTCACCAGATTACAATAAGGTTAGCCATATAGGATCATAAGTCAAACTATGATTAAATTTCACTATTTAAGCTAGGATTCACCAACTTTGGCTACACTTAGGTATATAGGAGTGACCAACAATATGGTGACTATGCTAAGGATATTTTAGAGCTGGACATATGGAAAGTAATGTGTAAAATACCCAAAATATCCCTTAGAAATTAAGTTATGCCTTTTCTTAGCTATTAGCGTTGATTTTGGACCAAATCTGGTCATTTTCTTTCTTTTTCTCTTCAGCCACGATCTGAACTTCTCTAGTACTTTTTTAGACTTCTCTCAACTTCTCTTAACCATTTTCAAGAGTTTCCAAGTGGTAGAACTCGAATTGGAGCTCTAGAAAGCAAGATAGGTCAAAACTAGTCAAGGTAATTCTACTAGTTTTTCTTTCTAGGTCTTGTCCTTTAATTTTAATTCTCTATTTGTTCCCACTTAAATAATAGTTTCTCTAGGTTCTCTTGAGTCCTAAAATCAGATTCTAAGCCTTGTGAATCAGTTTGGTGGAGATAGAAGGTAAGAGCTTTAATAAAAGCTCAAACTAGTCAAGGTGAGGCCTAATTGAGATTTTGAGTTTTTAGTTGATTTTTTCTATTGCAGCTCTCAAACCAAATCTTTTATTTGATGAATAAAAATCTTAGAAACCTTATATATTGCTGGAAGCATAAAATTTAAGTAGAGGACTAAAGTAGACCTAAAGCTCCAAAGTTTACTATTTATAGATTTAAGTGCTTTCACGTGTAGTAGATTGAGTTTTCTATATTTGTAATCTAATTTCTTAAACTTGGAGTGTATATTTTATTGATCCTATTATTTATTACACTCATTTAGTAGCTGGTTGTGATGGCATGTAAGTGTAAAAATGGTTTTAAACTTTGTTTAAACCGAAAAGGAGTTCAAGTGTACTTATGTCATTCTAAGTGATCCTCTTTGATGTGTATATGTAGGAATTGACTTGTAAAATATTATTAAAGGTTTAAAACTATGATTTTAATTATGTGGGAAGGTCCTAGAAATAGGAGAGGTGCTGTTCAAATATTTTTAAAATAAAATAGCATCATTTAGAGGCAAATGGACTAGTTTTACAAAATTATCTACTATTTTGGATCATTTTTGTGCTAATGAGCTAGCATTCATATTTTACTACTTTTGAACAGTTTTTCAATGTTAGTTATTGACTACCAAGTACCTTAAGTGATTTACACACTTCTGAGTCATTTTAAGATCAAGTTTCCTAAATTAGTGAAAGTTTTTATTTTGGTCTTGTTCAAATATCTTGATGTATTCTTTTGGTAAAATGTGCATCTTGAATAACATAATTTATGACAGGTGATTAGCACACTAATCTCTAAAGGATATTGACCCCTTCCACTTTCAATTTTTATCCAGAACACGAGGTAAGTAAAGACTGACAACTGCATCACAAGAATTATATGGAAGATGTCATTATGTGAAATTTACTTATTCTTGAAAGTTACGAAATGGTATGTGCATGGCACATCTTGCATGCAAATTGAGAATTTCATTACAGAGTATTTAAAAGTGAGTACCATTATACCAATGTTATAATATAAGGTTTAATTGCAATTGCTAGTCTGTCAGAGCTAGGTAGATAAGTCTGTTGATGCAGACTCTCTTGTTGAAGCGGGACTTGCGGATCTTCTGATGTGTCTCATTGAAGCAGGACAATATTAGCGCCGTATGGGATGCCCCTTTGATGAGGGAAGGAGTTTTCAAAAACCTCACATGACGGTCGTACCTTATTTTTACTTTTGGCCAGACTTTCCGCCCAATGTTATCACGGCCTATCGACTTACGGGACAAGCAATATGCTAAATGGCCCAACTATAAATAATTTTTAAGAAAAATGCATGGACTCAAATATTTAAGAAAGAAAAGGGTACAATGGAAACTTTATGAGATTTTAAAGCATACATAAGCATGCATAGTTTTTACTAACTGAGCTTTAGCTCATTTTAGTCCTGTGATGCAGATGAGGAGGCAAATTTTGGTGCTGACTAGCTAGTTGCCTACCTTGTCTTTGATCGCCATGATCATACAAATGTGGACGAACTTGACCTGTGGGTGATATTTTTGTTTTGAGATATTTTAGTGTAACATAAATACTACTGCTGATGGCAAACTAGACTGGTGAAAACCTCTTTTGAATGTACATTTTGTAAAGACACTTTAACAAGAAATGCCATGCAATTACTTTTGTTTAAAGGTGTTGGAAAGTTTAAATTTGTCCACCTTTTTATAAAACTAAAGATATGGATTAAGAAAGAATAATACTTCATAGTTTGACTGTATATGACAATATAGTTAAACTAGGGAGTGTTATAAAATAATAAATATATAATAAAAACTAACCTTTGAGATGAGGAACCGGAGGAGATGACGGCGGAGGGAGGAGATTACGGCGATGGGAGGAGGCGGGAGCCGGTGGAGGAGGAGGAGGTAGCGACGGTCGAAGTTACTGAGAGAGAGAGAGAGAGAGAGAGGAAGAGAGAAAGAGAGAGAAAGAGAGAGTGAGTGAGGGAGAGTGAGAGAGAGAGGGAGGGGGAAGTAATTGAGTGAGAGAATGTGAGAGAAAGAGAGAGAGTACTATCGCCGCTTTAGACCACATGTCCCCGCTTTAGGTTTTTTCCCTCGGGAACATATTTTTGGCGGTCAACTAGACTGCCAAAATTTTCTCGAAATGTTTAAAGTGGCGACAATAGTCACCGCTTTAAAGTTTAAAAATATTTTATTATTTATTATTTTTAATTACTTTTTTATTTAAAAATTTTATTCGAATTAAAAAGCTAAAGTGGCCACTATAGATTTTAAAAATATTTTATTAACTATTATTTATTATTATGTTTTCATTTAAAAATTTTATTCGAATTAAAAAGCTAAAGCGGCAACTTTAAATAGTTTACGGTTTAAACATGTGTCCCCACTTTAAATATCCTAATCTAGAGTGGGGACAATTATCGCAGCTTTGAACTTAATTTTTATTTTTAGTTTTAAATGTTTTACAATAATTATAATTATTTTAATTTATTAATAATAGATTAATCTAATTATTTTTATTTTTATTTATTAATAATAAATTAATCTAAATTATTAATAATAGATTAATCTAAAGTGAGAACAATTGTCGCTACTTTAATTGTTTTCCTCATTTTGTTTGGGTATTTGTTCCTGTTGATTATTTCTTGAGGTTATGACCCTTTTCTTGATTTTCTTATTTAATCAATGCTAGTCAAACTAGAGCCTATCAGGTTTCCTTCCTCATCTCTTGTTCCTCAAATTTTACCCATGAACTAGCACTGTACCTCACTGTACATTTCAGTTCTATGTCTCAATTTAGATAGACCAAGTTAAAGGTCCCATATTCTTTTCTTCTTGGTACATGAGCTCTTTTTTGGTTTAAATACACACACATATGTTTATTTAATATTTTATGAGATTGGTGCATGAGGTTTGATTGGTTTCTTTACTCTTTATTCAAGAAACCCATGTGAGAATCACAAGAAATTCTTGGCCCGTGATCACATATATGTATTTACATATGTATATATTATGATATTACATTAAAGAAACTTCCTAAAGCAGATATTTTAACTTCTCTGCTTTTATATTATTTCATTGAAAGGTGTCAGGGTACAGGAGATGTAACTTTCATGATTGTGGTTGCTAACTTATTGCGGATAATGCACTTTAGTTGCAACCCATTTAGTATTGTCTTTTTCTGTTATAGGTTCTTGAGATTTCAATCAATTAAGGGTTCTAGAAAATTGGCTCGATTTCAAACTACGGGACCGATTCCTCTGACCGGTTTGTCTTTATTAAGTCAGTGTTATAAATTTTGTGCATGCTACATACATAGTGACAATAAACCACTGTTTTTGGACATATCTTGGCATATTATATAAATGTCCTTATCTTCTGACTCACCCAAGTTACTCTCTGGCTTTACTTCTCTGTGCTTGCTCCCATTAGAGTAAGTGCATTAGAACGTTGAAGCTTTAATCCCAGAAATATCAAGTAATAAGTACTCACCGAGGAAACAATTCAAGTAATATGAATAAGTGAAGTGTATCTCAAATAAATTGCTGGACAAAACTCTACCAACTTACACCTTACATTCTCCTTATGATTAATTGTTTCTTAAGTGAAAGATTATTTCATTTCTTAAGTACGAAACAACTAATAAATATTGGTAGTCAATAAAGTAATTTGATATGTTAGTGGGAAATTGTTCGAATTAAAAAGAATTGTCGCCGCTTTAAAGTTTGAAAACTTAAAGCAACAATATCTGTCACCACTTTAAATATGCTAATCTAAAACGGGAACAATTATCGCCGCTTTAAAGTTTGAAAACTTAAAATGATGTCGCCACGTTAAATATCCTAATCTAAAGTCGGGACAATCGTCTCCGCTTTAAACTTGATTTTTATTTTTAATTTTACATATTTTACAATAATTATTATTCTTTTAATTTATTAATAATAGATTAATCTAAAGCAACGACTATTGTCGCCGCTTTAGAGAATATATTTTTAAACCATTTCCAATCTGGCGCCAGCTGGGGTATTCCTTCTAAAGCGGCGACACTTTAAACTTTTTTTGGAGAGAAATATTGTGTAGTCATCTAAAGTGGTGACATTTGTCGCCGCTTTAATCATTTTCGTTTGTCAAAAATATAAATATTCTAAAGCGGCAACTATCTAATTTGTCGTCGCTTTACCTTCTATCTAAAGTAGCGACAAATTGTCGCCGCTTTAGAGTCGTCCCTCTATTTCTGTTTTTTTATAGTGATTGTCGCAAATTGAAAGTAAAGAAGTGAAATTTGGGATTATAGAACAATGCCATGTAAAAGTTATGAAGTAATCTAAATACCCGGATAGAACTAGAACTCAACCACATAGAAATTGTTGGAGTACTGCAATTACACTGCGTAATTTTTACTTATTTGTTAAAATACTTAATTAGTATTTCCAAATTTGTAGAAAAACATTCTCAACTTTCCTACGAACAAAATGATGATCAAAACTAATTAAGTAGAAATACAATAATCAATCCATAAATCTGGCCAAAGATACATTAAACAAAACAACTAAAAATCCCTTTCTTTAGTAGAACATAATCATGTTCTTTTGATAATTATATTAGTTTTGAGATTAAACTAAATATATCCCTTTCAGAAAAAAAAATATTATACTAAATATATCACTATATCAAATTTTTTTTCCTTTTCAGTTGGGAGTAGGAAATTGAACTCTAGACCTCAATAATAGAAGTAAGTGTGGTCATAAGAAAAAAATATCAAACTAAATATCTCACCAGATCAATTTTTTTTCTTTTGATGTTGAGTGTAGAAAATTGAATTTTAGACCTCAATATTGGAAGTGGGGGGTTATCAGTTAGACTTATCTGTGACTACTATTATTATATCAGTTTTAGTGTGGAGTAATTTGAAATTTGATGTTTTACTAATTATATGTTCTTGAAACTAAACTAAATATATCTGTATATCAGTTCTAGTATCGCGTATATCGCAATTCCCTATCAAATTTCTAAAAAACTGACATTTACTTTAAAAGAGCCTAAAATTCTGCCATTTTGCTAAGAAGTTAATAAAACATTCCAGAACCATATTTTTCAACAACCAAAGTCAACCGCTTAATGGTATCCTGCGTACAAGTGCTTTTCACGTCGTGTAGACTGGTCTGATCGTAAAAAATGTGTACAACTATACAGAAGAATTTTCTATAAGGAACAAACATAAAAGTAAAAAGCCGTCTTTTAGTCCCAAATCCTTTGAGACATTGTCCTCAGTTAAATAATTTTCTTAATTTAAAAAAATATTATATATATGCAGAAAAGATTTTGCTCAATATATATTGCAATAAAGTTACATATGTTTGTTGGGTTCTTCGTATAAACCCAATAAAGTGGGCCATAGTTTTTATATAAATTATATAATATAAGGACTGTCTAATTAAGAGGGGCCATTAAGTGATCTAATTAAGGACTCTTGAAGTTACTTATTTGGTGTGGACTCTGTAATGTGTGGTTACCTAATCCTAGTCCAATAAGGATTGATAGGATCTCTATTGATGACTAGTATATAAGGACTTAACTATAGAGTTTTGGTCCCCAAGCCAAATAGAACGTGTGCTCTTCTCCTCTGCCTCCATCAACAGAGAGAGACCCATTGAGCATACATAGAGTATTCTGGCTGTGGAAGACCTTCTACCCTCAGGCTCTAATCAGTTAATCGCTTCCGCTTACGTGATCACATCCTTTGCTGTCAAACACGATGGATTCAGGTTAGTCACGGGTTTACTCTCAACAAATCTTTTCCTGACAATTTGGCATGATAGATTCTGGGATTATATTTGGTTTATTAATCCATTATATATATCTAACGAGTGGTATCAGGAGCAAGAAATCATGTTAAATTGCTTAGGATAATCATACATGTCTCTATTTTGTAATATCTTTACCTATTTGGCTTTCTAGGGTTTAGATATAACATGTATGATTAATGAATTTTTCATGATTTTGTTGAGATATTCAGTGTTTGAGGGTTGAATTCTGAGTTTTGGGTCATAAAATTTATAGAAAAGGCGAAAAAATCGCATTAGGGTTGAGTTACCCGATTTTAAAATCGGGTAATTAACACTGAGGTTGCAGCACGGCGCCGTGCTGCGGCGCCAAGCCACGGATCAGGTGGCGCCGCGGCGCCACGAAAGTGGCACTGCAGGGCCACCATGTAATCACGGTGGCGCCACGGCGCCATGAAACTGGCGCTGCTGCGCCATTCATCAAGGTGGCACCGCGGCGGCACACAAGTGGCGCTGCAGCGCCACCCTTAAATCACGGTGGCGCCGTGGCGCCACATACTGGCGCCGCAGCGCCACCACCTGGGAAGAGAGCAATTTTTTTTAGGTCCTTTTTGACCTAATTGAGGTATTCGGTCTCGTTTTTAGGTAAAATTGAATCGTTTTCGACTCAATTTAAGGGGTTCTGACCCAAAACTTGACCAATAAAGTTTATTTTCTCTACCCACCTTCAGTACGATCCACACTTTATCTGTTGAAAATTCTATTTGGCTTAAGAGTTGACAAAAGTGCTTAAAACTCAGTCGGTCATCCATAAAGATTTGTGCATTGAAATTTTCAGTTTAATATTCTGGGCACTTTGGTTATTATTTTCTTTGCACTATTTTGTTTAAATATTTTGAAATAGATGAGTTGAAACAACATGTTGCCAAAGTAACCTCTATTGCGTAAATTTATTTATTTTGAAATATTTAAATGATTGTGTGTTTATTGTTCATGCGAATAATTATCGGCCCAAAGGAAGGAAATTATTTGGCCGAATAATGAACACACCTGCGGTAATAGATATGTGATGGTTATCAAGTTTCCATGTGGACAGTAAATCGGTCCAAAGGAAGGTTTACTGTCTGACAGGATTTACTATCAATATTTGATTCCTGCACTGAAGAGTACCACTTACAAGTTGATAAGTCGGCCCAAAGGAAGGCTTATTGATGTTGTTCTGGGTATCTTGTGATGGAAGCCTACCTTATATGTTTATTTGATGTATGTCATGCTAGTATATCTTATTATTTTGTATGCTTAGTTTATGATATATTTTTAATGTGAGCTGTTATTTTCTTTGTTCTCTGTTCAGTTTCTGTTTAATATATATCTGCCAATATTAAGTCTAATATTTGTGTTTGATAACACAAACCTTAAGAAATAGAATGAGCACAATGTGCTCAGTTGCATTGATATTAACCTTATGCTCCGGACAGAACATCCTACTGCTTTTACAGTTTAAAGTTCTTCAGTTAGTAAAGAAAAATTTAGAGTAGTAAATTCGTTCTAATTACATAAGTCTCAAGGTCATGCAACACTCCATTACAGAAACCATAAAGGGCACTATACCTGAGGAGTTAAACGCTAAGTTGTTCCTTAAAGTAATTACAGATTGTTTTATTAAAAACGAAAAGGTCGAAATGAGTACCATTTTTTGGGATCTCGTTTCAATTCAGTATAAGGATTAAGGGAACATGAAGGAGTACATTATGGAGATGTCTAATCTCGCTTCCAAACTAAAGGTACTTAAGTAAGAGTAGTTGAAAGACTTGCTCGTGCATTCGGTCACTATCTCTCTTATTGCACAAATCAGTTAAGTAAAATTACAACACCCTAAAGTACAAGTAATCTTTTCTGAGATCATTTCTTATAGTGTGCAAGAAGAAGATAGGTTGAAGCGAGAAAAGATTGAAAGTACTCACTTAGCATGTACTTCTCAAGATAAGATAAAATAAAGAAAATGAATAAGGATAAGGAAGCTGCAGTTATGTCTTTACAGCATAAAGTGCAAAAGGAAACAACATAAGAAATTTGTTTGTTTCTTTTGCAAAAAAGCTGGATGTATAAGGTTAATTATCCAGTCATACCTTTTGGCATATAAAGAAGGGTATATTTCTCAATTTTATTTGTCATAAAGTTAATTTAGTTTTTGTATCCAAATGCACTTAGTGAATAAATACGAAACCTACTCTTCACATAAGTGTGTTCATGCAAAATTATTTGTGAAGCTAGTTACAAATTGATGATGAAAGATTCATCTGTTTGGGCAACGGCAACACAACTTAGTGGAGGCTATATAAGGTTATTTAGATTATAATTAGAGACTGGTTAATTTTTGGATTTGGAAGAGACTTTTAAAGTATTCTATTTCTAACATGAACAAATAAAGTCATCCTTGTTCATTAGGAAATAGTTAAATTTAGTTTCTTTCAAGATTCAAATTTTATGCTACTAGTTCTTTGACTGATAATCTTTATAAATTGAAAATAATTGCCTCATCCAGTTAATCTTGCATATTAAGAAATATGGTACAAAGGTACAAGTCAATTAAAAGAATTTCTCTATGGTATGACACTAGCATTGTGTCAGATGAAATTCTTAACCTACTTAACTTAACAGACTTTAAAATCTATGTTAAGTACATTAAGGAATATAGACAAACATAAGGAAATAAGGTATCAACAAGAGTTTTGACGTCTTAGAGCTAATTTATACTGATACATGCAGACCATTCCATACAGTTATCTGGAATG
>JXTC01000084.1:281561-320223 GCA_002914845.1 Trema orientale | reverse complement strand
CTAATTAAGGACTCTTGAAGTTACCTATTTGGTGTGGACTCTGTAATGTGTGGTTACCTAATCCTAGTCCAATAAGGATTGATGGGGTCTCTATTGGTGACTAGTATATAAGAACTTAACTATAGGGTTTTGGTCCCCAAGTCAAATAGAACGTATGCTCTTTTCCTCTACCTCCATCAACAGAGAGAGAACCATTGAGCATACATAGAGTATTCTGGCTGTGGAAGACCTTCTATCCTCAGGCTCTAATCAGTTAATCGCTTCCGCTTATGTGATCACATCCTTTGCTATCAAACATGATGGATTCAGGTTAGTCACGTGTTTACTCTCAACAAATCTTTTCCTGACAATTTGGCATGACAGATTTTGGGATTATATTTGGTTTATTAATCCATTATGTATATCTAACAATGTTAACATTCTGGACGTAGTCGTGCGGCTCATTATTGATGAAAAACAAAACAGAACATCAAATAAAAACAAATTGTAGTTCTTCTAATTCAATTGTGGCGTGAAAGATATGCTACCGATCCGGGGCCTTTGTTTTCCTTACCCCGACTGTTACGGGCAACCCATCTTTCATTTTAAGAGTCAACGACAACAACTGCGCTGGACATGTGCCCTTTTGCTCTAATTTTATCTCAAACCTCTCAATCAGAGATGCTGCAATAGACTTCATCTGAATGTAAGCCATTTCTTTTCCGAGACACATTCTCGGACCGGCATGAAATGCCGGAAACCGATACGGACTCTCTGGCCGAAACATACCATCTTGGAGCCACCTCTCGGGCTGAAACTCATCACAATTCTTGCCCCAAATGCTCTCCATTCTTCCCATGGCGTATGCGTTGTAGTGCACAGTCCAACCTTTTCCTATAAATGTTCCATCTGGCATTACGTCGTCGTTCTTACAAAGTCTGGAATTGACAGGTACTGGAGGGTAAAGTCTCATGGTTTCCGAAATCGCAGCGTGCAAATAGTGCATCTCTCGGAGCTCGTCGTAACTGTAGAAATCTCCGATATTTTTCTCATTTCTTACCCGAATCGACTCAAGCTCCTTCAAAATATTTTGCTGGATTTCTGGTCTGGACGATACGAGCCAAAAGAACCAGGTTAAAGCCGAGGATGTAGTATCTCGCCCCGCGAGAATGAAACTAATCATGGAGTCTCGGAGAAACGAGTTTTTGATATCCTTTCTTATAAATCGTGAAAGTAGTTCCTCTTCCCCAACCGTTTCTACAATGGTGTTAGTTTTAGACCGTATGGAAGCGTTCACAAATCCATGGACGGTTGCGATTGATTCCCTCAGGCTTCTTTCTGAGCCCAAGTTGAAAAACCGTTTGATCTTCCACAAGAAGGGGAAGATGTAAAGCAACCTGCCCGAGCTAAGTACGGTGGCCTTGTCGAAAACTCGCATTAACTCATCGCCGGTGGCGGTTAACTTCTCGCCAAGACAACCCGGGTCGAAGTTCAAAACTAACTTACATATATTATCGAATGCAAATCTCTCCAAAAAGTCTTGTAGATCGACTACTTGACCCGATTTGGAAGCCTTTTCCAAAGCCCGGACAAACCTCTTCTCAATCTCAGTGACGAGGTTTTCCATGACGAAGTTTTTCCATGTCTTGGTGTTGAACTCGTAGCTTGCCGTCTTCCGCTGGACCCTCCAGATCTCCCCATCGGAATTGAAGAACCCTTGGCCGAAAAAGTCGTCGAGGAGGGAAGAGGACTTATTGAAGTTGGCTTTCGGGTAATTATCGAAGTTGATCTTGAGCATGTGCTCCACGGTTGACGGGTTCGCCGTCATGACAAGATGAAATGTGCCGGACCGGGCGAAAATAGTTGTGTTAGTGGGGCAGTTTGCGAGGGTTTCCGTGACCCAGTCGAGAAATCTGTGGCGATTCTTCAAGAGTTCCGGCAGGGTTCCAACTAGAGGGTAAATTTTGAAGCCAGTTTTGGACATTCTTTTCGGAGAGGAATGAAAGTAGAGATAGAGGATGATTGGAAGGAGAAGGAGAGGGAGACAGATGAAAACCTCCATAGTGGATAGAGGGCGGCGTAGGTTTTGTTACATTTCGCATACATATATGCAGGTTTTTCAATGTTCTTAGATTAGTAGAGATTAAGCGGTTAACTACGTGTTCATCATGTTTTATTATTATTATTATTAATATTCAGACAGACAAGAACGGACAACGTGGTACTTTGTCAGATACAGCTTGGATATTCAGTTTTTAATTTAAAAGGATTTTTTATTTAAAATATTTGATTGAGAAAGATTTTTTTTCTTCTTCTTCTAACACAAAGTGGGTTACTACTAAGTTGAGATTTCCATTATAAGTTGTTGATTGATGAATATTTGTTAGGATTTTCATTTTATTGTATTTTTGAGATACGGTTTAAGTTTAGAGTGGGATTGTGGGATTTTTATTTAAGCATGCATATCCTATTGTTCAATTTAAAAGGATTTTTCAAAGATACTAGAACTTGAAAAAGATAGAAAATAATTTTGATGGCGTATTTACTTCGCTATAATCATAATCGGAATATATAAATTGGGGAATAATAGGGATAAAATCGAGGAGTATAGAAATCATTTTTGTATTTATAATATTTATTTAAAACTATTTGGAAATGGAATTATATTCATTTAAACACTATTATGTACTTAACCCCAAAAAAAGGAATGAGAATGCATTAAATTTACTTAGTTATACTTTTAAAAATATGTATGTTTTAAAGTAAATAGATTTTTGGGGGTAAAATTGTGTTTTATAATTTTAACAGTTAAAAGTAGAAGAAAAACGAGTGTTTATGGGTAATTACATCCCCTAAGATATTGGTGGAAAAAGTATTCTTATTCCTTTCCCCAAAATTTGTGTGGGCCACACATTTTCTCCATTCCAATATTTTTGTGAACTTATGAATAGAAATCATTATCCACTATGTGATTCCTATTATGCTTTAGTAAACATGGCATGAATAAAAATTCTAAATTTTGGTGGTCTTCATACATTTAGCTATCAGTGTAAAAACCAGATTCTTAAAAGGGTAATAAAGTAATTTAAACCTAAGGGCATTTTGGTAAATTATAATTTTCAGAATTGAAAACAAATTAATTGAAATAAAATATAATATTTATATAAGTAGTGGGATCCACTTTTATTTTTAAATACTACACACATTCTTCTTTCTTTCCTATACCCGACGATATATCTCTCTCTCTCTCTCTCTCTTTTCCTTTTCCTTTTTCTTTTCTTCTTCTTCCTTCTTCTTTTTCTTTATCTTTATAACCTTCAACCAAGAACCAGCCACCACTATAGATAGCAAGCCCAAGCCTCCCTCGACCCTCCTCAGCCACTACTTTTTGACAAATCAACTCTAGCTAGTAAGCTAATTTCTGAGTTTTTTTTTTTTTTTACCATTTTACAAATTAAGGTGTGGTGTTTATACAATTATTTTTGTGAAGTTATTTTTATGGCAGTAAAAATTATATGAGGTGAAAGAGGAGATTGAATCATGAATAAATATGGTGGTGTTATATTGAAATGATATCCGGTTTGAGGGAAACCTTAAATTGAAAAATGTGATATTTTCCTAATTTGAGACAAAAGTGATATATTTGCAAAATTTATTAGTATTGGACTGAAGTCTGTTACTATTCAGATTGGGCATTGGGCTGAGCTTAGAAAACTGTTATTTTCTAAAATATTAATGCAAAAATGACATTTTTACAAATAATCAGCAAAGTTGATATTTTTCTAATATTTTTGAAAGTGATATTTTCCTAAATAATTTTGTGATAATGATATTTTCTAAAATATATCAAGCAAGTGATATTTTTTAAAAATATTCAGCAAAGATGATATTTATTCAGCAAAGATGTTATTTTTCTAAATACTTTGGAAAAATGGTATTTTTGTAACTTTCGAGAATTAAGGCCAATTAATGCTCGGGACCTCGAAATGAAGTTTTGACTTCAAATTTTGAATCAGTGAGATCGACAAACGAGTTTTGATATATAATATTGATATGTTTCGAATTGGCACGAATTCCAAGGCTCATAAATAGTGTCGTTTTGCGTGCTATTAGCTGAGTCCCGCCAGGAGACCCATCATTGAAAAATTATATGTCTAACCTAGCATTTTTAGGTGCTCTAAATTTAATGGTGACATCTATTTCTCAATCTAAGGCTCCGTTGAAACGTCACTTTTTCAAGTAAGCTTACCGAAATCCTAAAATGACCGTCCGGGCACCCAAGTGATCAACGGGGATTTTTTCTAGCGTCGCTAGCTTGGTATAGCTATCATCTCGAGGTATAGGTTAGATTACCTGATTTTATATATATTTTTGATTTATAATTGCATTAAAACTTATTATGAGAAGTCGTGATTTTACGATAATTTGATAAATTGTTGAAACGTGTTGGATTATATTAGGATTGGACTGTGTGAATTTTTATACAAATTTTTAATTTGTGATTATGGGTTAAAATTGTGGTGTGCAACCTATGTTACAGTAAATTCCAAGATAATGCCAAGTTGGATTTTAAAGCATGATTTTATTCTTGGACGCATGATTGTGGTGAACTGCTACATGTTGTATGTACCATAGGATCACACACTTGAGTTTCATTGTTGCATCGCATTATTTTAAATCGCTAGCGAGTTGCTGCAGTGCTAGATGAGAGGCCTAGATCCATGCAAAGGTTTTTTACTGAGACGCCTACGGGTAGTATCAGGATGCTGAGTACCTCTATTATAAAGGTATAATAGGGCCGTGATGGGAGGATGAGAACTCACTTTTATATCTTGTTAATGTATGATATATACAATAATGTGGTTTTGGTTTTACTTTTGAATAGGCGATTATCCTAGATATCAATTATTTTATAAACTTGCTTTATAAATAGATTTTGGAAAAAGGTACTAACCATGCAAGTTTGGTAAAACTGTATCCATTAAAAAAGGTAATTGAATTTTTACTGAGTATGTGAATGTTTATCCCCCTATTTCACCCACTTTCGAGTGTTTGTCTATTTGTTGTAGTCATTTCGATGGTTAGACAAGCTGTGTAGTTTGTACTTATAATTCATATCTCTATTTCCCTGGTAGGTGTCTACACTCTGTTTCCTTGTTTAATTATTTAGCCAAGACTAGTAAATTTACTAAGTGGATGTATGAGGATAGTTTTAATGTAAGTTTGAGAACTTGATACTACAAATAATTTTATTTAAATTATTTTGCACATTTGACTAAAGTTTTTAGTTGAACTCAATTTAAAAAAATTCATGATTTCTCAACAAGTATCCAAATGAGATATCTAAAATTTTTTTCGAACTTTAATGGGTATTTTTCTTAAAAAAAACAAAAAACTAATATGAGATTTTAATGGTTATGGTGATTTGAGGACCAAAATAAAATTATCTAATACTTGATTTCTTTTGAATTTCGTGACATTAATATTTTATTATATTTTTACTTAAAATTACAAAAAGTCACGGCTTTAGATTTCCGGTCGTGACAGAAATGATATCAGAGCTGCAGGCTTCAGATCCGTTTGGGATTTTGCCTGTAATTTTTTGCTATTTAAAAGGGCTTTTGGAAAGTGTTTGACAAAGACCTCATACGTCACTTAGAAATTAGCTAAATATGTTGTCTTTGCTTAGATTCGTTCCAAGTCATTTGTTCATCTCTGTAGAGAGAAACTCCGGTATCCTTGGGATAGTTATATTCCAAAAGCTCTAGTCTCAGAAATATTAGGGTTGACACGAGACTAGTGGATTCTACTGCTATCGAAAATCTCTGATTCAAATGGACATTTATACTTGTACTTCTTTGTCCATTCGTGTAGTAAAGCTATGTATAAACCCTATAGGTTCTATGATAGCTTCTTGTGCTTAGTATTTTAATATACCTTGTATTGGATCGATGTTTCGTAAATTTTAGGATGTGATTTAACTTTTCTAATTTTCGTATACTTTTAAATTACTCGATTCGAGTGATTGGTGGTGGATGTTTATATTAAAGTGTCGAAATTGATGATACCTTTGCATGACATATGGCTCATTGATTAATAAATTAGTATAATATATTGAGTTTGTTTAAATAGGGTATTGTACTAATTCCACCAAGATTGGCTTGACATTAATAGTGCATTAATTGAATAATTGATTTAATTTGAAAGGAAATTCCTGGGTTATTTGGTAATATTTGAATTAAGAGTTTATAACTGTGTTTCTTAGTAAGTCGTTTACTTGTGATAATTTGTTTCGCCTACTTGATAGTTGCATGCCTAAGTTTACTTACCTTTTCAAAGTGAAACTTTTGGAATTGAAAAAAAAAAATAATGGATTGAGAAAATTTTCGTTGATTGAAAAATGGGTTTATGCATTTAAATGTGGTTATCATCCGGCCTTACCTTTTCATTATAAATATGTAAGAGTCGGCAAAGTAATCCTTGGATGAGAAATTATTTGATTATTGGTAATTTTATCAAACTTAGTACTTTCTTTCATAGTTTTGGTGACTTTTAAATCTCCAAATTTATTTGCATAGTTTAAAATAAAGTAGGCTGTTATGTTTGATAAAATTGCATGTCTTTATTTTCAAGAGAACTATGGATATTTCAAATTTGAATAATTGTTAGGTAAAGGTAATTTACTTTTTCAACAGATATATAATTCTAAAAGTTTATGGGCTATTTGAAATTGAATTTTTTAAGACTGTACTATTGTAAAGTTTGAAATTGGTGTGCGTAAAATTTAGTTATGGTACTAAATTAATTCTACATTTGGTCTAGTTAGAGAATTTTTTTTTTTTAAAAAAATCTTGTCGTTATTATAATTTGATGTGCCTTGTTAATTAGATATGAATATGCTTCCAAACTTCCATTTAAATATATGGTATATTTCAGTGATATATGGATAATGTTGGTGACCTTTGGAATATTAAATCTGTACCAAGTAATAAATAATTGTTATTTAGTTAAGTTACGTTGGGTTGGCTTTACCTTGTTGGTCTCAAATGGATAATTGAGCACTAGTATAGTTGATTTGATTTGGTATCCTAAGTGTTGGGAACTCCTAGTGTTAGAGACTTAGGATGATGTTTCATTTGAGCTTCAAATTGAGATAATTTAGTTTTGAATACCTACGTCTTGAAGGGACTTAGGTGGTATATAGTAGTGCATGTCATTTCATTAGAATTCTTAAAATTTGCATAAATTAGATTTTTTAATAAATACAGGCTATGAATTAATATGCTTGATTTGGTTTGATCGAATTCGAGTTATGCAAATTAATGTGTTGTATTTCCTTTGAAAATATAACCTGAGCTTTTAAATTCTTGGGGTTGAATATGTTATAATTGAGTAAGGCTTATATCAAAAGAATATATATATATATTGCTCATCTACTTAGATAAAAATAAAATAAAACAAAATAAAATAAATAAAAACTTAACTGTGACATACTCTATTATTTTCTAAAACGCTTATTAGATTCTTCCTATCGCTAAAATGTGTTTCAAAACTGTTTTTTAAAATAAATTTGCTAGAGTGTGATGGCTTCAAAATTATAAAATACAGAGATAGTCTTACTTAAGTATGTCTTACCTAGAGTTTTTCATAGATAAAAAATTCTGAAAACGTATTTGCATATGTGATATGTCAGTTTAAAAAAGAAAACCTTTGAATTTTATGAAGAGAAATGTTTGAAAATTTTTAAGAAAACTTTGGGCTTTTAAGAAAAAATTTTATTACGTTTAACTATGTTTTGAGGAGAATTGATATGTTTAAAGTACTTGATGGAAACTCTAATTGAGTTGTCAATATTGAGTTGAGCCCATGACTCATTACTTAATTTAAGTTAAACCTAGGATATTATTTTGATGGCATAATTGATGGTATTTGAGATCGGCTCACTCGTGGGTCAGTATAAAAAGTTGTTAAACTCTTCATATTATATTTTCAAAAAGAAATACTTAGAGTTCAGGTTTAGTTTACCTATAGTCAAGGTGAGACCTTATTGTGAACTAGTATAGTATTCTTGTATACCCTTGATTTTTGTGTTGCATATTTTCAAAAAATATTTTTAAACTATTTTTGACTTAAAAATGAAATTGGGTGAGTTGGAAGATAGGCGTCGCGGCAGAGATAGCCTACTCTGTTGAAACTTTGTTTCTGAGGTATTATGGCATTGTTAATTATTTTACTTGTATATTGAGTATTGAGTCATTCTATATGGCATTCCCTTGTTCCAAAAACTTAGAAAGTCTTTGGAGGTGATTGACGATTTAAGATTATTAATATAATCTTATATTGGGCAAAGAGACTTGTAGAGTCTCTGGACATAATTGTGGTATAAGTTAATATCCTATAATATTACCTTGATAAAAGATTTGAAAAGTCTTTGGGCTATATTTATCATGTAGATACTTACATTTTATTCATTGTACTATGTATTTTTCTGTTGGAGATTTCTATTTTTGGTGATTCTAATCTTGATCATGACTAGAAATGTTCTGTATACTTGGTTGTTGTTATGAGCAATGATAAATGACTTAGGTTATTATACTCTTATTGTAGTTTCTAACTTCTAGACTTGGCTATCTTGTGTGGTATAACATAAGAGTATTGATTTCTGTTTAGAATTTTGTTAGAGTCATTGAACTCAGTGATTGTTTAGGACCGGGTTTTGGATGTATTCAAATAGGATGGTCCCATTGTTTTATTGATCTGGTATGATCAGGAGGACGGTATCGTATGTATTTGACATTTGATCTGCTACTCTGGTTTGGTGCCTAACAATCAGTACTCAGATTATAGAAGTCTTGTAATTTCGACTTTTAGCCTTAGTTGTCGTTACTACTTTTGCGACTAATTACTGACTCGATGTCACTATTTCCAACATCTTGTGTTGGGATCCTAATATCTAGTGGTGAGCCATCGTATGATTCCATATTTCTTCGTGTACATTCTTATCTCATACTCTTGGATGGTATCGATGTGTTGATAGTATTCAGTGTCAGACGAGGAGATGTATATTTCACACTTCTTGATTTACCTAGTTTTCGCTCGGTACTAATTAATTTTGTGATCAAGTGTTCACTCTCATTTCAAATAGCTAGTTCGAGCCATACTACTCACACTCCCTAGTTTATACTTGAATTTCAGGATAAAATTTTTTAAAGGAGGAGAAGATGTAAAAAACCAGATTTTTAGAAGAGTAATAAGGTAATTTAAACTTAAGAGTATCCAGGTAAATTATAATTTTTGGATTTAAAAATAAATAAAATAAAATAAAATATAATATTTTATATAAGTGGTGGGACCCATTTTTGTTTTTAAATACTACACACATTCCTCTTTCTTTCCTATACCCGATAATCTCTCTCTCTCTTTATTTTCCTTTTCCTTTTTCTTTTCTTCTTCTTCCTTCTTCTTCTTCTTTTTCTTCGTAACCTACAATCAAGAATCAGCCACAACCATCGATGGCAAGTCCAGGCCTCCCCTGACCCTCCTCAGACGCAACTTTCTAGTAAATCAACTCTAGTAAGCCAATTTCTGATTTCTTTTTGGCCATTTTACAAATTAATTTGTGGTGTTTATAAAATTATTTCTGTGAAGTTACTTTTATGGCTGTAAAAATTATATGAGGTGGAAGAGGAGATTAAATCATTAAAAAATACGGTCATATTATGTTGAAATGATATCCAGTTTGAGAGAAATCTTAAATTGAAAAGTGTGATATTTTTCTAATTTGGGACAAAAGTGATATTTTTGCTAAACTGAATAGTACTGGACTGGAGTCTGTTACTATTCAGATTGGGCCTTGGGCTGAGCTTAGAAAACTGTTATTTTTCTAAAATATTTATGCAAAAATGACATTTTTAGAAATAATCAACAACGTTGAAATTTTTTTTCAAATATTTTCGAAAGAAATATTTTCCTAAATAATTCTGTGATAATGATTTTTTCTAAAATATTTCAGAAAAATGATATTTTTTTTAAAATATTCAGCAAAGATGATATTTTTCTAAATAATTTGGAAAAGTGGTATTTTGTAACCTTCGGCAATTAAGGCCAATTAATGATCGGGACCTCGAAACGAAGTTTCGACTTCAAATTTGGAGTTAGTGAGGTCAAACAATGAGTTTTGATATATAACATTGATATTTTTTGAAGTGACACAAATTCTGAGGGTCGTAAATAGTGTCGTTTTACATGTCACAAGCTGGGTCCCACTACGGGACCCGCTATTGATAAATTATATGTCTAACCAAGTATTTTCGGGTGCTCTGAATTCTGTGATAACATCTATTTCTCAATCTAAGGCTACGTTGGAAAAGTCACCTCTTTAATTGAGCTTACCAGGATCCTAAAATGATCATCCGAGCACTCAAGTGATCAACGGGGGATTTTTCGAGTATCGCTAGCTTGCTATAGCTATCATCTCTAGGTAGGGGTTCGATTACCTAATTTTATATCAGTTTTAATTTATAATTGCGTTAAAACTTATTTATGAAAAATTGTAATTTTACGATAATTTGATAAATTGTTGAAACGTGTTGGATTATATTAGGATTGGACTGTGTAGATTTTTATACAAATTTTTAAATAGTAATTATGGGGAAAAATAGCAGTATACTACCTATGTTACAGTAAATCCCAGGATAATACCAAGTTGGATTTTAAAGCATGATTTGATTCTTGGACGCATGCTTGTTGTGAAATGTTACATGTTGTATATGCTATAGGATCACACACTTGAGTTTCATTATTGTATCGTGGTATTTTAGATTGCTGAGTGTTGACGCAGTGCTAGGTGAGAGACCTAGGTCCTTACACAGGTTTTTGCTGATACAGCTACAGGCAGCGTCAGGATGCTGGGTACCTCTGTTATAAAGGATGAGAGCTCACTTTTATATCTTGTTGATGTATGATATGTACAATGATGTGGTTTTCATTTTAGTTTTGAATATACGATTATCCTAGATATCAATTATTTTATAAATTTGGTTAATAAATGGATTTTGGAAAAAGTGTATTAACTATGCAGATTTGGTAAAATTACATCTATTAAAAAAGGTAATTGAATTTCTACTGAGCATGTGCATGCTCACCCTCCTATTTCTCCCACTTTCGGGTGTTTGTCTATCTGTGATAGTCATTTCGGTAGTTAGACAAGCTGCATAGCTTGTACTTACAATTCGTATTTCTATTTCCTTGGTAGGTGTCTACACTCTGTTTCCTTATTCAATTATTTGGCCAAGACTAGTAAATTTACTAAGTAGATGTATAAAGATGATTTTAATATAAGTTTGAGAACTTGATACTACAAATAATTTTATGTAAGTTGAACTCAATTTATAAAAATTTATGATTTCTCAACAAGTATCCAAATGAGATAGCTGGAAATTTTCTTGAACTTTAATAGATATTTTCCTTAAATAATTAAAAACTAATATGTGATTTTATTGGTTATGGAAGTCATAATAATTTGAGGACTAAAATAAAATTATCTAAAACTTGATTTTTTGAATTTCGTAAAATTAATATTTTATTATATTTTCACTTAAAATTACTAAAAGTCACGACTTTAGATTTCTGGTCATAATAGTCAAGGCTTTCCATGTTTTAATTTAAACACAAAATGACATTTAAAAATTCATCAAATACATTTATTTGTGTAGATTGTTGCCTAGAAACGATTTGAATTATGTTTATATATATTTCGTCCTCAGTATTACAAAAATAGTACAGACAACACCTTTTATATCTATACAACAATTATGAAAAAAATATTACAAAAAATGCATTTCTTTTTATCTTTGGAAACATAGATTGAAAAAGCATTACAATTTTTCTCTCTTATTTTGGAAAAAAATATCGCCTTATACGACATTTCCATTGGATTAAAATGACGTTATGCAACATTTCGTTAAGAAATGTTGCATTAAAATGACGGTAAGAAAAAAAAAATTGATGTCTATTCAATTGTCTTTTAGACAGATTCATTTCAGTCACTCTCAAACTCAGACCCTAGGTACCTCACCTCAGCTCACTCTCACACTATCCACATTTGTGGTGTAATCTTCTAGGCCGTATGGGTTTCTCGGAGTCTAAATGGGACCAGTGTAGTTGGCCAATGAGAGGAGTGTGTTAGGCATGTTGACGACGGTATGGAATGGACTTGCATCTAAAGAGTTCATGTCACGACCCGAGGTTGGGGTCAATGGCAGAATGGGTATTTCATAATATAGAAATATCGAAAAATATTTTTACCAATGACTCGATTTAATTTAAAAATTTGCCCTGGGGACTCTAACCTTTCAAAACTGGCCTCAAATAAAATATTTAATTAAAAACAAAACCCCACAGTTAATGCGTCACTCACCAAACATAGACTGTAATTAAAACAAACGTTTAATAGTCATGCATCACAAATCATCTCACCCTCAAATACACACATAAATAATACAAACCAAGTCCAAATCAACACTCTAGTTTATAAAGTTTAGCATAACCAAATTCCTACTTATTCTAAAAATTTCACATGTCTTGTAGGAATTTACCAAATATAAATAATCTAGTAATTCAGCACTGCCTCGACTCTAGTCCTTCTTATGTAATTCACAGTGAGTACCACCTGAAGGGAAGGAGGGGGGTGAGCTAATGCCCAATAGAGAAACGATTACAAATTTTATGTATAGGAAATCTACTCACGTTGAAGGTCCTGCATGGTTAGTAGTCCACTCAAAACAGTTTATAAAATTCAAGTGAAAATAATAGTCCAATAGTTTCAAACATTCCAAAACTATTGTAAAACATCCATCAAAACCAGTACATATCTATTCAAGCCAACATATAACTATGTATACAATCATGATGTCCGAAGTGTCCTAGTGGATCACTCATCAGTCCGAACTACCTAAAAAGGCGACCGCAAGTCCGATCACCCTATGTGGGCATCGTCAGTCCGACAGCCACGTCAGTGTGTGAGTGCATGCATATGCTATATGAATGACAGAATAAGAATATTCACCATTTTCACAAATTCAAAAAATAACCATGCAGTATTCTTTATTCAAACAACTTTTAGTCCTCAAAACTGAGTTCTCAAATCATTTGGGATTCTCTAAAAATTTTGGCGTTACAATGGCCATTTTTGATCAAAACCCAAAATCTAATTTCCTGCATGAAATAGTTCAAAACAGTATATATGACACGCCAACCAGTGTGACGTGCCTCCCAAGCAGTTTATATCTCAAATAAGCTCAAAATAGATATAAACACAATTTTCTTTTATAAATAATTTCAAGAAATTCCATATTTATCAAAAATATGTGAAAAATAAAATTAAACCAATTTAAAGATCCAGTAATCGAATCCCTACCTCAATTGAGTGTCCAATTAGTGTCACGAGACTACCGAGAAAGTTTAGCGTCGATCGGGTGTTGTTTGGAGGTCCAAGTGTCATTTTCCAACCTTTAATTCCTTGGTTTGAAAATTTGATTTTCAAACGGATCTTCAAATCGTGAAACGGACTTTACCACTGAATTCAGAACGCCTAAAAATCCTAGGTTAGACATATAATTTGTCAAATTTGAGTGCAGGCCCCACAGCGCGCGAATCGAGGCAAATCTGAGCCGTCCGATTTCGTTTTTCGGGCCCGTTTCAGAACATAGCCAATATATATATATCATTTTTCACCGTTTTCAACGTAGATTCCAAAAATGATATTATTTTCATAATCAACGGTCCGATCGAAAAGTCAACTCTAAAACCAATTTATATACAAAATTTCCAATCAAAATTAAACTCAAATGGAGCAAAATTGAGACATGAGGCACTTTCCAGCAGATTTCCCGTGAGCAGACGAATCCACAGTGACTGGAATCGTCGCGAAAGATGGCCGGAATCGACTCCGGCGAAGAAAAGAATCCGCGGCATTTTTTGGCGATTTCCGGCGAACGGCGGCTCGGATGAGGTCGGCTCTGGTGGTGCTGGGTTCGTCCGGCAGTGGCGCGTCGACGCTGGGTGGTGGCAGGCTTCGACGGTGGCTGGCAGAGGAGCGGCAGCGGCTGGAACCTTCGGGTGTTCGTGGGGGCATCGTGGGAGAAGAAGAGAAATGTGGGAGATTTAAGGGCAAATTCTGAAATTGTTGGGACACATGTCAGCGTCTGGGCAATTGGGAACTATTTTGCTTATTTGTACTTTGACCCGATTTTCTGAAAATCTTTTCACACTTTTACCCAAATGAATCTGGACACAATTCCGTTTAGATTCGTCCATTTTTTAAGGAAAAAAAAAAATTGGGTCAAAAGACCATAGTACCCTTTATTAAATTTAAAGGATTTTACATCTTTCCATCCTTAAAAGAATTTCGTCCTGAAATTCCGGTACAAGGTATAAACTCAGAGTACAACCTCAAGCTGAAAATTAAACAAGTGAGGGTATTTTTCATACATCTCTGTCTCAAGTTCCCAAGTGGCCTCTTCTTCCTTGTGATGATTCCAGAGAACTTTTATAAGTGGAATTTCTCTATTGCGAAGCACTTTGAGTTCTCTTCCCATTATTCGAATTGGTTGTTCTTCATACGTGACATCCTCTTGAATTGGTATTTCTACATACTGAATCACATGGGACGGGTCTGGAACGTATTTCCTCAGCATTGAAACATGAAAGACATTGTGTACATGACCCAACTGTGGTGGTAAGTCCAATCGATATGCTACTGACCTAATTCTTGCAGTAATCATAAATGGTCTGATATATCTTAGAGCTAACTTTCCTTTAACTCCAAATGTAGTGACTCCGCGCCTTGGTGTGACTTTTAGAAATACTTGATCACCAATGTCAAACTCTACTTTTCATCTCAAGGGATCCGCATAACTCTTTTGACGACTCTGAATAACTTTAAGTCTTTCCCTTATCATATTAACCTTTTCAGTAGTTTCTTGTATCAGTTTTAGCCCAAGAGTAACTCGCTCCTCTGTGTCAGCCCAACACAAAGGCGACCTGCATGGTCTACCATAGAATACCTCATATGGAGCTATACCCAAACTAGTTTGGTAGCTGTTGTTATAAGCAAATTCCACTAACGATAAGTGGTCATCCCAGTTTCCATCAAAGTCCATTATACATGAGCGAAGCATATCTTCTAGAATCTGAATTGTTCTCTCAGATTGGCCATCTGTCTGTGGGTAATGAGCTGTACTAAGATTTAGTTCTGTTCCCAAAGCTTTCTGTAAAGCTCTCCAAAATTTAGATATAAATCTTAGGTCTCTATCAGAAACTATGCCGGAAGGCACTTCATGCAAACGAACAATATGATCCACATAAAGACGACTGAGTTTGTTAAGTGAAATGTCAATCCGAATCGGTATAAAGTGGGCAGTTTTAGTCATTAGATCAATAATTACCCATACTGCATCATTTTTCCTTTGTGTCCTCAGTAATCCCGTTACAAAATCCATGGTAATCTTATCCCATTTCTATTCGGGAATAGGCAATGGCTGAAGTAATCCAGCTGGCCTTTGATGTTCTACTTTCACCTGTTGAAAGGTCATACATTTTGCCACAAAAGTAGCTACGTCTCGTTTCATGCCCTTCCACCAATACTGTCTCTTTAAATCGTGGTACATCTTGGTACTACCGGGATGTACTGCAAACTTGGATTTGTGAGCTTCAGTCAAAATAGTCTCTCGAAGATGGGAGTCATTAGCTACAGCTAACTTTTCATTGAAGAGTACAAATCCTTCTCTATTAGTGCTCTAACCATCTAGTTGTTCACCATTCTGGAGTTGATTCCATATTTTCCTTTATTCTTGATCTTGCCATTGACTCTGCTAAACTATCTGGAGAAGTGAAGGAGTAGCCACTACATTACTAACACAAGCAACATTGTTTTTCTCAAAATACTCTAGATTATAATCACCAACAGTGACTGAATTCTTCCATTCTTCAAGTATCAAAGAAGCAAGTATACCATGAGTTTTACGGCTCAAAGCATCTGCTATCACATTTGCCTTTCCAGGATGATACTGAAGATTGAAATCATGATCCTCCATATACTCAATCCATCTCCTCTATCTCAAATTCAAGTCTCGTTGACTGAAGAGGTATTTCAAACTCTTGTGATCAGAGTAAATATCAAATTTAACACCATATAAGTAACACCTCCAGATCTGGAGAGCGAAAATCACAGCTGCTAATTCCAGATCATGGGCAGGATAGTTCTTTTCATTTGGTTTCATGTGGTGTGTGAAAGAAACAAAGAATATATTTATGAATAGTAATACTATACGAACATGCATTAAAATCATGTCTGTTTATAACTTGGTCAAATAGTAGTTTTTCGATAAAATACATTTTTCACGCTTTTCTGAGCCAAATTCACTGTGCATTTAATATGTCAAATAGCTTTTATTTAATGTGTAGAAACCATTTCTAATATTTTCCAAAATGTTGGTTTCAGGTAAGCACGAGGTGGCAGTTCCTGTACTAAACTGTGTTTAATTACACTAAGCTAGCTTAGATTAAGCTTAATCGTATAATGTCATCTTTGTGCACTCTAATAATTATGCATTGATACTTTGTTTGCATTATTAATTGGAGTCTAATTGACTTATTTTTATGTTTAATGATTGGTTATGGGGCTAGATTTCACTAGATTACAATAAGATTGGCCATATGGGATTATAGGTCAAAGTATGACTAGTTTTCACCTCTTAAGCTAGGTTTCACCATTTTGGTCTATGCTTGGGTGTATAGGATGGACCAGCAATGTGGTGAGTATGCTAAGGATGTTTTGGAGCTGGACACATGGAAAGCAATGAGCAAAATACCCAAAATACCCTTTAGAATTTAAATTATGCCATTTCATAGTCATTAAGTATCACTTTTTGACCAAATCTGGTTATTTGCTTTTCCTTTCTCTCCAGCCACGTCCTGAGACTCTCCAACTCAGTTTTAGACTTCTCTCAACTCCTCTTAGCTATATCCAAGAGTTTCCAAGTGGTAGAACTCAAATTGGAACTCTAGAAAGCAAGATAGAACAAAACTAGTCAAAGTAACTCGACTAAGTTTTTCTTTCTAGGTCTTATCCTTTAATTTCAATTCTCTACTTGTTCTCACTTAAATATTGGTTTCTTCAGGTCCTCTCAAGTTCAAAAATTTATTTTTAAGCCTTGGAAATCAGTTTGGTGGAGATAGAAAGCAAGAAGTCTGCAAAGACTCAAACTAGTCAAGGTAAGGTTTAATTAGGATTTTGAAATTGTAGTGTGTTTCCTTTATTTCAGCTCTTAAATCTAAGCTATTATTTATTGCATAAGAGTCTTAGAAACCCTTATATATTGCTGGAAACGTAAAATTTAAGTGGAAGATTAATATTAAACCTAAAGCCCCAAAGTTTGCTATTTATAAAATTAGTTATTTCTATGTGTAGTAGATTAAGTTTTCTATAATTGTAATCTGATTTTTTTAGACTTGGAATGTATATTTATTGTTCCTATTAGTTATTAGACTCTTTTGATGGTTGGTTGTGATGGCACACAAGTGTAAAAGTGGTTTTAAACCTTGTTTAAATAGAAAGAAATTCAAGTGTACCTAGGTTGTTCTAAATGATCCTCTTTGAGGTGTATATATGGGAATTAGCTTGTGGATTGTTATTGCAGGTCTTAAACCATGATTTTGATCATGTGGGAATGTACTAAAAATAGGGGAGGTGCTGTCCAAATATTTTTAAAACCAAATGGTACCATTTAGAAGCAAATGGACTAGATTTTATGAAAAGATGTGCCATTTTAGTTCATTTTGTAATTAGATTTCCTAATTTTGTGAAAGTTGTGATTTATGCTTGTGGTAGCTTTCTTTAAGTATTTTACATTGTAGTAATCATTCTAGTAATGAAATTAATATCAGGTCTTTCACACACCTTACCACAAAGGATACTGACCCTTTTCACTATCTTTTCTGTCAGACACAAGGTAAGTAACATTACACCTACAATGTAAGAAATTATTTGTTCTGTGAACTTGTGGAATCCTTGAATTATATGAAAAGTTGTATTTGTTATTTTATTACGCATAAAGCATAAATATCTAAATCTATTATTCTAACATACATGAGGCATGAACATGTGGTGTATTTATATTGTCTGATGAGTGTTAGTGAATAGAGTGTGGCGGGCCAGTGCCCAATTATCTGGTTCCTTCGAGAACATTAACTGGTTCCTTCGAGAACATTATCTAGTTCCTTCGGGGACATTATTAGGTTCCTTCGAGGACAATATTTAGTTCTTTCGAGAACACTCTGATAGCGGTATGGGAAGGACCTCTACAGTACACAGGACTCGAGACCTCCATACGATGGCTTATGATTAGTTATTAGTTATCTGAGTGGCTCAGTATACGATTCACGGTCTTGTCAGGCAATACAAAATACATAGGGATCCCAATCCTACCATTATCTCTTTTCTAGAATATGCACGTTGGATTTGCACTCGTTACTTACTGAGTTTTATACTCACCAATATTCTTACATTGCAGATGATACTACTCATATATGAGTTTAGAGGAGGAGCACCGACTTTCCAATTGCGGCTTGTGTATATGAGCATTTTGATGATGTGGTTTTCTAACTGAGAATTTTGTATCTATTTTGAGTGTATGTACATTATGTATATTTTTATGAGAGGTCCACTTTAGGAGTATGTATGTATGTATAAATTATACTATATGTAAAAATGAGTGGAGTTTTTCTTTCTCTCTCTAGAAAGTCAAAAGTTTTAATTTTCTCTTGTTTTATCAGTTCTAAGTCGAGTAATGTCTCCCGATCTCACTAAATATTTATACAAATATCCTTACGTATGTGTATGGGATTGGGGGATGTCTCAATTGGTATCAGAGCTTATGTTTTAAAATGATTCTGAAGATCGCTTATATACACACGTCGGGAAGGAAAGGAAGCCTCACTTCTCTGTAAGTGTTTGATATGCTTTTTGATATCTGTTCAAATTTTTTTTATTGCATTCATATTCTAGTGACGATTATTATTGGCTATAATTGGAACTATGGAATCTGGGTATCAGTATATCAGTATGGTGACTATTTGGGGTCAAGATAATTTTGAAAGGAGTGCATCTTCTTCACATGGTGGTAATCAGATTGAACAGTTGGCTTCTTTGATACAAAATATTTTGGAGTAACGTATGAGACACGAAAATCAACCTAACCCTCCACCACTACCACCTCAACATAGGCAAGATGCTAGTGAAAGTGCTGGGGAAAGATTCAAGAAACTCTAGTCTCCAACCTTTGATGGCGGGGTTAATCCAATACAAGCAGAGTAGTGGATTAGGACCACTGAGCGTATGCTGGCTTACGCCAAGGTTCCTGATGCAGATAAGGTTCCTTGTACTAGTTTTATACTGAGACACCATGCTGAATATTGGTGGGACACTATGAGTACTATTCATGATATCACTACTATGACCTAGGAGAGGTTTAGAGAGTTATTTTATGGAAAATACTTTTCCGATACCATGAGAGCTAGCAGGAGGGTTGAGTTTGCTAATCTGAAGCACGATGAAATGTCTGTTCTAAAATACATCTATAAGTTTGATGAGTTGTCACGATATGCACCTCACATGGTTGCCACTAATGAGTTAAAGGTAGATCAATTTATGTAGGGCCTAAGAAAGATCATTGTAAGAGATTTGAAATCTGGTGGAATACGAGGTGTACCATTTGCTATGATTGCAGACAGGGCACTAGATGCCGAGCAGGCAGAGAAAGATGTTCTAGATGAAGAAAAGATCACGAGAGAAAGACAGACTAGAGAGATACAAAGAGGTTTTAGACCTAGTTTTCAAGTAGGAAGAGGACAGACTCAGTTTCAACGTCCTCAGGACATGAAGAGGAAGGGAGTTCCAGCTCAACAGGCTCGACTTGATCCAGGTAAGCATCCCAGGGTTGACCAAGGGACCACTACTGCTGGTTTACAGCAGTGCAAACTCTGTGATAAGAATCATATTAGCGATTGTCGTAGAGCTGCAAGGTTATGCTTCAGATGCGGTAAAAGTGGTCATTTCATTAAAGATTACTCTGAAGTGGCAAGTGATCAGAAGAAACCTGGTGGTAGGCTATTCGCCATGACTGAGACAGATACGGGACTTGAGACTGAGGCAGACCCATCTGTTATTACAGGTGAGATATTAATTTTTGGCATTATAGCTCATGCATTAATAGATTCAGGATCCACATATTCACAAGCATCATTAACATTTGTGAGGAGATTGGGTCATCCTACAGATCAAATGAGTACTCCATTTGGCACTACACTTCCCTCTGGAGAGGTCATGTATTAAAATAAAATTTTGAGAGCCTGTCATATTATGGTGGATGATAAAGAGTTATTTGCAGACTTAATTGTACTTGAAATGGATGACTATGAAATCATTTTGGGTATGGATTGGCTGTCAAAGTATTTTGCTAAGATAGACTATAAAAACAAAATAGTGGCATTTCATCCTCCTAATGCTGATCAGTTCACACTTATGGGTAATTAGTATAAAACCAAGTTTCCTTTGATCTCAGCCATGAAAGCTCAGAAATTGTTAGGGAAAGGTGGTACAGAGTATTTGGCCAATACTGTTGATACATCTGTGGAGCAGAAGTTGAGGCCAGAAGATGTGCCAGTTGTGCAAGATTTTCTGGAATTGTTTCAGGAAGATTTACCAGGTTTACCACCTGTAAGAGAAATTGATTTTGCTATTGATTTGGTACCAGGTACTACACCTATTTTTAAGACACCCTATAGGATGGCCTCAGTAGAATTAAAGGAGTTAAAGACTCAATTACAAGAATTGCTAGACAGAGAATTTGTACGTCCTAGCTTTTCACCGTAGGATGTGCCAGTTTTGTTTGTGAAAAGGAAAGATGGCACTATGCGATTGTGTATTGACTATAGAGAGATTAACAGAGTGACTATTAAAAATAAGTATCCCTTACCTCATATCGATGATTTGTTTGATCAACTACAGGGTGTTTCTGTGTTTTCAAATATTGATTTGAGATCTGGTTACCATCAGTTGAGAGTTAGGGAGGAAGATATTCCAAAGACTGCTTTTAGAACTCGGTATGGTCATTATGAGTTTCTAGTAATGCCATTTGGTCTAACCAATGCTCTAACAGCATTTATGGATTTAATGAATAGAGTATTCAAGGAACTCTTGAACAAGTTCGTTATTGTGTTCATTGATGACATTTTGGTGTACTCACGATCCAGAGAAGAGCATAGGGAACATTTGAGGATCACTCTACAACTACTGAAAGAGAAAGAGTTGCAAGCTAAATTCAAGAAATGTGAATTTTGGTTAGAGAAAGTATCGTTCCTTGGTCACATTGTCTCTCAGGATGGAATTTTTGTTGACCCAATCAAGGTTGAGGTAGTTAATAATTGGTCTACACCTACTAATATTACGGAGATCCGAAGTTTACTAGGTTTGGCCGGTTACTACAGAAGATTTGTTGAAGGATTCTCTGAGATAGCTGTGCCACTTACACAATTGACTAGGAAGAGTAACAACTTTATATGGACTGATGATTGTCAGAAGAGTTTTCAAGAATTGAAGCAGAGACTAATTTCAACACCAGTCCTGACTATACCTTTAGGTACAGAGGGGTTTGTTATTTATACTGATACTTCGAAATAAGGTCTGGGATACGTCCTCATGCAAAATGGGAAGGTTATTGCTTATGCTTCAAGACAGCTAAAGGATTATGAGCGTAACTACCCTACTCATGATTTAGAACTAGCAGCAGTAGTATTTGCATTGAAGATTTGGCGACATTATTTGTATGGTGTACATTGTGAAATCTTTACTGATCACAAAAGTTTGAAGTATTTATTCACTCAGAAAGAACTGAACATGAGACAAAGACATTAGCTAGAATTGGTAAAAGACTATGATTGCGACATCAGTTATCATCCAGGAAAAGCCAATATTGTGGCAGATGGACTCAGCAGAAAATCATCTAGTAGTTTGGCAGCTTTACATGAATTGGAGAAACCTCTGCGAGAAGATTTATGCAGATCAGGCATTGAGTTAATTACTGGTAGATTATCTGCTATGACGTTACAGTCTATCCTGTTAGACAGGATTATACAGGGCCAGAAAGAAGATCCTGAATTGATTGGATATAAAGAATTAATAGGTTCGGAGAAAAACTCAGATTTCAATATTTCTGCTGAAGGAGTAATCAGATTTTAAGGTAGACTTTGTATACCAGATGACAAAAATATCAAGGAAGAAATTCTAGTAGAAGCACATAATACTCCATATTCAGTCAATCCAGGTACTACTAGAATGTACAATGATTTGAAGACTCTTTACTGGTGGGCAGGAATGAAAAAGGATATTTTTAAGTTTGTAGAACACTGTTTAACATGTCAACAAATTAAGGCTGAGCACAAGAGACCAACAGGAGAGCTACAACCACTTCCATGTCCTGAGTGAAAATGCGAAGAAATCGCTATGGATTTTGTAGTTGGCTTACCAAAGACAGTATCACGTCAAGATGCAGTATGGGTTATAGTTGATAGACACACTAAGGTAGCTCATTTTATTCCAATTTCTATGACCTACTCCATGGATAAACTTGCTGCATTGTACATCAAAGAGATCGTTAGACTTCATGGAATCGAGTTTCTATAATCTCAGATAGAGATGCCAGATTTACTTCAAAATTTTGGGAGAGTGTATAGCAAGCCTTGGGAACTAAATTGAAATTTAGTACTGCATTCCATCCTCAGACAGATGGTCAGGCTGAGAGGACTATTTAGATTTTAGAAGATATGCTCAGAGCTTGTGTTATGGATTTCCAGGGGTCATGGAACCATTACCTACCACTGATTGAGTTCTCCTATAATAATAGCTTTCAAGCAACGATTGGTGTTGCACCTTATGAGATGTTGTATGGCAGAAAATGTAGATCACCAATTCACTGGGATGAGGTTGGAGAACAACGATATTTGGGTCCAGATATTATTAGTGATACAACTGAGGCAGTAGAAAAGATCAGAGAAGGTATGATAGCAGCTCAAAATAGGCAGAAGTGTTATGCAGACCCAGAACGTCGACCCTTACACTTTTGTGTTGGTGATAAAGTATTTCTTAAGGTTTCTCCTATAAAAGGTGTAATGAGATTTGGAAAGAAAGGAAAGTTGAGCCCAAGATTTATAGATCCTTATGAGATTCTTGAGAAAGTTGGGATTATCACTTATAGGCTTGCCCTACCCCCAGAATTATCAGCTGTACACAATGTCTTCCATGTTTCTATGCCGAGAAAATATGTATTAGATCCATCCCATATTCTTAATCAAGATCCACTTGAACTGTATCCAAAATTAAACTATGAGGAATATCCTATTTAGATTCTAGACAGAAAGGAGAAAGAATTGAGAAATAGAAAGATTCCTTTAGTGAAAGTTCTATGGCAAAACCATTCTGTTGAGGAGGCTACATGGGAACGAGAAGATGAAATGAGAAGTCAACATCAAGAATTATTTAGGTAAGCAAATTTCGAGGACAAAATTTAATAAGGGGGAAAGGATTGTGATGCCTAAGATTCTCACAAACATAATAAGCCAATAATAAACATATTCATATTGCATAATAGACATATCAAGCAACTAGTATCAATTTCATGATAAATTACTCATTTTGATTGTTAAATGCTCTGTATTATTATACTAATGTTTATGGAAGTGCTCCCATACAGTGTAAAGGCTCAGTACCCTTAGAGAGAGAGAGCTTGGTGTGTGAAAGAAACAAAGAATACATTTATGAATAGTAATACTATATGAACATGCATTAAAATCATCTCTGTTTATAACTTGGTCAAATAGTAATTTTTTGGTAAAATGCATTTTTCACGCTTTCCAGAGCCAAATTCACTGTGCATTTAACACGTCAAATAGCTTTTATTTAATGTGTAGAAACCATTTCTAGCATTTTCTAAAATGTTAGTTTCAGGTAAGCACTAGGTGGCAGTTCCTATACTAAACTGTGTTTAATTACACTAAGCTAGCTTAGATTAAGCTTAATCGCATAATGTCATCTTTGTGCACTCTAATTATTAGGTATTGATACTTTGTTTGCATTATTAATTGGAGTCTAATTGACTTATTTTTATGTTTAATGATTGGTTTTGGGGCTAGGTTTCACTAGATTACAATAAGATTGGCCATATGGGATTATAGCTCAAAGTATGAATAGTTTTCACCTCTTAAGCTAGGTTTCACCATTTTAGTCTACATTTGGGTGTATAGGATGCACCAGAAACGTGGTGAGTATGCTAAGAATGTTTTAGAGCTGGACACATGGAAAACAATGAGCAAAATACCCAAAATATCCCTTAGAATTTAAGTTATGTCATTTCTTAGTCATTAAGTATCACTTTTTGACCAAATCTGGTCATTTGCATTCCCTTTCTCTCCAGCCATGACCTGAGACTCTCCAACTCAGTTTTAGACTTCTCTCAACTCTTCTTAGCCATATCCAAGAGTTTCTAAGTGGTAGAACTCAAATTAGAACTCCAGAAAATAAGATAGACTAAAACTAGTCAAAGTAACTCTACTAAGTTCTTCTTTCTAGGTCTTGTCCCTTAATTTCAATTCTTTATTTTTTCCTACTTAAATATTGGTTTCTTCAGGTCCTCTTAAGTTCAAAAATCTATTTCTAAGCCTTGGGAATCAGTTTGGTGGAGATAGAAGGCAAGAAGTCTATCAAAGACTCAAACTAGTCAAGGTAAGGTTTGAGTATGATTTTGAAATTGTAGTGTGTTTCCTTTATTTCTGCTCTTAAACCTAATCTATTATGTGTTGCATAATGATCTTAGAAACTCTTATATATTGCTGAAAACATAAAATTTAAGTAGAAGAGTAATGTTAAACCTAAAGCCCCAAAGTTTGCTATTTATGAAATAAGGTATTTCTATGTGTAGTAGATTAAGTTTTCTATAATTGTAATCTGATTTTTTTAGACTTGGAATGTATATTTTATTGTTCCTATTAGTTATTAGACTCTTTTGGTGGCTGGTTGTGATGGCACATAAGTGTAAAAGTGGTTTTAAACTCTATTTAAACTAAAAAGAATTCAAGTGCACCTAGGTTATTCTAAATGATCCTCTTTGAGTTGTATATGTTGGAATTAGCTTGTGGATTGTTATTGTAGGTCTAAAACCATGATTTTAATCATGTGGGAATGTCCTAAAAATAGGAGAGGTGCTGTCCAAATATTTTTCAAACCAAATGGTACCGTTTAGAAGCAAATGGACTAGTTTTTACGAAAAGATGTGCCATTTTGGTTTATTTTGTGATTAGATTTCCTGATTTTGTGAAAGTTGTGATTTATGCTTGTGGTACCTTTCTTTAAGTATTTTACATTGTAGTAATTATTCTAGTAATGAAATTGATATTAGGTCTTCCACACACCTTACCACAGAGGATACTGACTCTTTTCACTATCTTTTCTGTCGGACACAAGGTAAGTAACGTTATACGTGCAATGTAAGAAATTATTTATTCTGTGAACTTGTGGAATCCTTGAATTATATGAAAATTTTTATTTGTTATTCTATTATGCATAATGCATAAATATCTAAATCTATTATTCTAACATACATGAGGCATGAACATGTGGTGTATTTATATTGCCTGATGAGCATTAGTGAATAAGGTGTGGCGGGCTAGCGCCCAATTATTTAGTTCCTTCGGGAACATTATCTAGTTCCTTCGTGGACATTATTAGGTTCCTTTGGGGACAATATTTAGTTCTTTCGAGAACACTCCAATAGCGGTATGGGGAGGACATCTGCAGTACATAGAGGGGTTTGAAATGTATTTGAGACTCGAGACTTCCATACGACGGCTTATGATTAGTTATTAGTTATCTGAGTGGCTCAGTATGTGATTCACGGTCTTGTCAGGCAATACAAAATACACAGGGATCCCAATCCTAACATTATCTGTTTTCTAGGATATGCACGTTGCATTTGCACTCGTTACTTACTGAGTTTTATACTCACCAACATTCTTACATTGCAGATGATACCGCTCATATGTGAGTTTAGAGGAGGAGCGCCGAATTTTCAACTGTGGCTTGTATATGTGAGCATTTTGATGCTGTGGTTTCCTGACTGAGAATTTTGTATCTATTTTGAGTGTGTGTACATTATTTATATTTTTATGAGAGGTCCACTTTGGGAGCATGTATGTATGTATAAATTATACTATATGTAAAAATGAGTGGAGTTTTTCTTTCTCTCTCTAGAAAGTCAAAAGTTTTAATTTCTCTTGTTTTATCAGTTCTAAGTCGAGTAATATCTCCCGATCTCACTAAATATTTATACAAATATCCTTACGTACGTGTGTGGGATCGGGGGATGTCTCACAGAAAGTCTCCACTTGTGCTGATGAAGGTAGTATTGGTAGATTGTCTATAAAAAAGGTAGCTTTTCTCTTCCTTTGGATAGCCAAGCAGAAAACATTTTTCTACATTCTTAACAACTTCATCTCCCACTTTCTTGCACGGGTATACTTCGCAACCCAGTACCTTTAGATGCTCTAAGCTCTCTATATAGTCTATCCACATCTGAAAAGGTATCGAAGCAACTTTATCTGATGGAGTGTTGTTGAGGATGTACGAAGCTGTTCTTAAAGCAGAATTCCAATACCTTTTGGATAGCAGTGACTCCTTGTACATCAACTCTGTGATATGCTTGGGTCTGACGTTATATCTCTCAGCAGCTCCCATATGACTATGCTCATAGATAGTCACATATTCATAAGGAATAGCAAGATTGACTAATGTTGGCCTCAGCAGGTCTCGTAGAGAATCCATATCTCCATGTTCGGCTTCAATCTTGAACTTCTTAACCTTGGTGTCGTGTTGCATCTGCACCTTTCTGTCGAACTCATGAAAAGTATCTGGGACTTTATCGTATTTCTTAAGAAAATGGACTTGACCGAAGTCCAAGTGACAAACAATATATGCTTGTTGTAGGAAACTACGTCCATAGGTTCACGGATATGTACATGTACGCACTCCAAGCATGCCTCAGCTTTCCCATAATGAATGGCAAGACGATGCTTGTACTCAACAGGCTTCTTACAATCTTCACAGTCTATGTCATTGCTGATATTGACTTCATGTAAGTGACCCAGCTCTATCAGTCTACGAATTTCTGAGCGCGGGATGTGTCTGAGTCGCTTGTGCCAATCGATGGTATTGCACTCCTTCCTAATGTCTTTCACCATCTCTTGGAGTGTACTAATGCTCATAATCGAAGAAGATGTACTTTGTGGCTTTGGGATAAGGACATAAAGTCCATTCTCCATTTCTCCCACACTGTACAATAGATTGTTATAGAAGACACGCAACTTCTTGTCAAATATGAAATGATAGCCTTCTTTATATATCTTCGATACCGAGAGAGCATTCATACTAAAGTCCGGTACGTAGTAGCAATCTTTCACGATCATGGAGCTATCATTGATTTTCAGGTAAGCATTGCCTACGCCTTTAATTCGAACTCTTCAATTATCAATGACTTCCACACAACGACCAACATCAATTAATTGATTTGGTTTAATGAACCATTTCTTGTCATTGCATATATTAACACTATATCCTGAGTCCACTAGCCAGAGATCCCATATATCCTCAGCAGAGAGTGATTTTTTTGGCCTTCGAGATAATCTAACTACCAGAGAAGCTCCTGACTCTTCTCAGTTGAGGTATCCTCATGTTGAATATTGTTCAAACTCTTTGAACGCTGAGATGTCTCTATAAATGTACTCGTTCTACTCCTTGTACTGTATTCCCTTGTCTCTTTCCTTTTTCTTGATACCATATCTATCTTATGAGTAAGTGTTTCTCAATAAACTGCAAAATGATAAAATTCCCAATTAGACAAAAGTCATAAATTAAATCCAATTCATAATAGAATTTAATGAATTCAATTCACAATTAAATTCTGTAAGTTTAATTCTCAATTAAACACATAGGAAAAAATAATCGAATACAAACATCTTTGTTTCGATTTAATTTTGCAGTAAAATAATAAATGCCTCAACGAGGGTGTTCATTATCGTAAGTAAGATAATAGATACCTCAACAAGGGTATTAATTATCAGGAATGAACTTTGACAATATCACCAACTCTTGTGATTTTCAAGTCAAAATAACTGATTTAAAATCAGCAGACAATTCATGCAAGATATTATAGTACATTTAGAGTAAAATAAGAAACACAAATGTAATGATATATAATCAAACAAGAAGATTACGTTTTATTATTGGTCATTAGGAAATTAAGGATAAACTATGGACAAGTATGCAAATTATGATCTTCTTAGTACTCAACTAAGTTTGCTAGTTTATCTGAACATTGAAGAATTTAGAATACTTAACATTAAATCTATTAAGATAAAATGCATGTGTAAGAATCCCTAAGACTGTCACAAATATTCAAGATATTTTGACCTATCATAGATCACAAGTCACCTATGGGTAATCATGTAAATCTACAAGTCAAATGTGAACAATTCACTTTAGACAAAAAGACAAATATCTCATATTCGAGTTTACTAATTACCCTGCTTATCGGTCCATAGAATTACTAACATAGTTCCTACGGGATGTTAATAGCATCTTATGTTGAGTATGTAACCATTATTTCAATTTACAAGCTTTCTTAAACAATACAGTCTCCTATAGGAGATCAGTACGTAAAGTCTACTCGCAAATTTATCCTAAGAGATTCAATACTAGTAATACCTAGATGAAAACCTTCCTGTGGGAGCTTAGCAAGATTCTGAGGCGAGATACATCTTTAGAACTATTGAACCAATGATGGAGACCATGGATATCTCATACCCGCTCTTACTCAATCTTTTAAAAATTTAGGGATCCTGATTTTACCTAGTTATCTAACTTATTTAGTAACCACAAAATGAATTATATTTATCCAATTATACGACTTAAAGAGAATGAGCCAATTTAAGACATTATGACATACTATACTAGACATGGTGCTATGATCGAACAATTATTGTCTAAAGCTAAAGTGCTAATACTATATTATACATCTCATGCATATAAAAGTAGACAATAATAGTATACAGGACATAACGATCAATTAAAAAGGTTTATGGATTGTAAATCATTCAAGTAAAACTTTTCTAGAAGAAAATTCAATTATTTGATCAACAATCTTTCAACCAAAGATAAATAATTGAAAACGGTATTTAAACCAAGTCCTGTATAAAGCATTAGTTTTGAAAAATCTAACTAAAAAACTTTAGCCGCTAAATTATTCAACCGATAATTTTAAAGATTCTTAGCAGTAGAATTTAATCAAACTAAATTCCAAGTACATTTATAAAAATAAGTAAACAATTATAAAAATATTTTTTATAAAAGTTTTTCTAATAATTATAAATGCAAGTAATGAATATAAACAACTTTATATACATTCATTAATTTTCTCAAAATTAATTATTTCAAAACTAAAGAATGGTTTAAATAATTTAGGATTAAAAATTTAATAAAATTTAAAATCCTCCCACTCAATATGACAATCATATCGAATGTATTTTGTAATAACATAATTATCTCATAATTATCAAAATCCCTTTTTTCACATAAAATATTACCATAATTATCTCATAATTATAAATATTTTATGTCAAATGCCACCGCTTAAAATATTACCATAATTATCTCATAATTAAAATATTTTCTTAATCAATATTTTAATCCTATTAAAAAACCTTACAAATCATGAAAATAAATAATTATCCTTACATTATTATTATCCTTTTACTTAATATAAATAATCTCATTAATTATTATTAATTATTAATTATTAATCATATTAATAATTATTAAATAAAAAAATTAATCATATTAATGTCTTCTTGCAAAATATATTATCCTATGTATAAGAATTAAGTTCATAACTAATTCGTGCCTAACTTTAAAAATATCAAATATTTTTAAATTATTGACTTATTAGGATAATTTAAATAATTAGAAAATATATCACATTTATTATCTAGCTATTAATTAATTAAAGAATTAATTTATTTATTTAATCTTATCTTAATCTCATTAAGATACCATCTTAAACTCATTAAGATCTTAGTGATAATAAAAGATAATCATTCTTAATTACAGAAATCTTATTTATATAATTGTATTTAGAAAAGATTAATTACAATATATTAAATTAGGAAATAATTAGAACTCTTTTAATTAATCTTAATTAATTAGAAACTTATAATTTATCTAGTTTGTATATCTAATTATAATCAAATAATTCTAATAATTAAATAAAGATCATATCTAAATTTAGTTGTAATAGAAATCTAATTATTATTAAATTTCTATAATTAATTAAAATTATTTAATTATAAAAATATATAACTTTCTAATTAATCAATTATATTAATATAATTATTAACTAATTAATCTCATTAATTAGTTTTTTTAATTAATCCCATTAATCAGTGGAGTTACTAATCAAATTAGTTATCTCTAATTATATTCTAATTATTATAATTAGAATAGTTACTAGGTAAACAGTTATTACAATTAACTATTAAATATTAATCTAATTAAAAATTCAAATCTTTTCTATCCTAATAAATCTCATTAATTACGAATTCAAATAATCTATGGATAGTATAATTTAAATTTAATCTAATTACATTTTAGTGTCTAATTTAAATTCAAAACTATATCCTAATTAAAATTATATTTAAATTAAAGATAATTACTAAATTTAAATTATTCAAATTTAAACTATCATGATTTACGGATAATTATCTAATCATATTTAATCATATTAAATATCAAATTAATTTGAATAGTTGTTATCTATTTAAATTCAAAATTTAAATAATAGAGATAATATAGGAAATCTTATCCAATTTCAAAAATTAGTAGATATCCTATTTGAATTCAAATTAATGACAAGATAATATCCTAATTATCTAGTAAATTTAAATTTGCATTATCCATTTAAATTAAAAATTTAAAGGTAATATAGGAAATCTTATCTATTTCATGAATAGTAGAAATCCTATTCAAATTTAAATTAACTATTAGATAATATCTTATTTATTTAATTTAATTCAAATTTAACATTATCCTAAAGTAAATCAAACTTAAAATAGGATAATTCAAAAATAGATAACTATCCTAATCTCATTTGAATAGTTTTCTATTTAAAATCTGAATTCAAATTAGACAATTATCGAATTAATTAATTAATTAATTAATTTGAAAATTAGTTGTGGTGGCAGAAACACCACCATCATCGGTCTACGGACCGTCACCGCCCAAGGAAGGCGGAGAGAGGTGGAGCAATGGGTGGTAAAGAGGTGGGGCCGCCTGGCCACAGTGCATGATAACATCATGAACGCAGCGGAAAAATTAGCGGATTTAGGTTTTAAAATTTTACATGAAAACAGTTTTCATAACCATATAATATACACACATCTAATACAGGATCATGTATAACATAAATCAAATCTAGATACATAAACCCTAGAGATGATATTAGGGTTTACCTCTTGTAGCGTGCTCCTCCTTGATCTCCTTGTTGATGGTAATTAAATCTCCAACCCTAGACCTTTTTGTCTATGAGCTTGTTCGTGGTTGAAGAAGTGAGTAGGCAGCAAGTTGAATCCTTCGTTCGAGAACAATCAAGAACACTTTCTTGATCCTTTGGAACACCGGGACGTGAGATGAGACCGTGAGATTGTAGGAAACTTTTTCTCTCTTTCTCACCGTAGTCGACGCTGAGCACCTCTCTCTCTCTGTGTTTCACGTGTAGCACTCTATGTGTTACTATGCAATTTTTTCTCTTTTATATCTTATCTATATGGGGCCAAAAACTGCTAACCCTAGTCCAACTAGGATTGGGCTTGTTCTCCAATTTGGGCTCTGGGTGTATTTTTATAAATATGTCCAACTTATGAAACTTATTTATAAAAATACCAACTTTTGTGTAGAATCATTATTTTACTCAGTTTCATGAAACTAATTTCACAAATATCACCAACCAATTAATGAGTTTTGTTGAGTTAGACAAGGGACCTAATGGATCCAAATAATCTAAATTCCAATAGTATGACAGATACATAATAACTTTTATTATGGTATTTATATAAATACTGTTAGTAAAAGGGACACTCTACTAAGGGCCCAGTACTGTACTCTTAAACTAAATGTCATACCTTTTATAGAGATATAATCAACTAGCCTTGATTAACCGATCCATCTAGCATATTCTATACCACATATACAATCCCTATACAATGTCGTAGTTGGATAGGTGAAATTACCGTAATACCCCTCCAACACATATTAACCTTTAAGTTTATAACGCCTCCTAGCTTAACCGTATTGTCATATACAGCCAAACTAGGAAGTAATATTCTTTCTTAAACCATAATTTTAGTTTTATAAAAAGGTGGGCAAATTTGAACTTTCTAAAACTTTTAGACAAAATAACTGCGAGGCATTACTTGCTAAAAGTCTCTTTACAAAATGTATAACCAAAAAGTTCTTATCAGTTTATCTTGCCATCAGCAGTTATATTTACAACACTCCAAAATATTAAAATACAAAGAAAACATCGCCCACAGATTAAGCTCGTCTACATCTGTATAATCATGGCGACGAGAAAGTGTGCTAGCCAACCAGCAACTCTATACATCACATATTTCCTCATCTGCGTCATAGGAACTAAATGAGCTTATACACAGTAAGTAAAGATCATGCATGCTCGTAAATGTGTCTCATGCATAAACTTTCTATAAATTCTCATTGTACTCTTTCTTTCATAACTTTCATTTTGATGCACTTTTCTTAGAAAACATTTCTTTATAGGGCCCTTAAGTATATTACAAAGTCGCGACAGTCGGTAGGCCGTGCCCACCTATGCGGGAAGGAAACACATGGCCAATGCAAACTATACCTACCCAACGCAAACCGACTAGGTAATGCACCTAACAAATCTCATAGTACAATGCCCAGTCCCAACAGTCGGTAAGCCATGCCACCTATGCGGGAAGGATGCTTGTGCAAACCATACTTACCCAACGCAAACAGACTAAACACTGTAGTTAAAACATATCTCGTAAAAATTAGTACAATGGTACTACTATTAATCCAATGCGTGGAAAATATCACTTATTTGAAAATCATGCTTAAATGATCATGCCATGCTTATGTCTTTCGTAAACTTTATCACAACCGTAACGTACAATTCCTATTATACATATAAGCATATAGGAAAGTATCTGGCATCTACTACTATCCTTGTGATGCAGTTAAAATAAATCTTTACTTACCTTATGTCCAACAGAAAAGATAGTGAAAAGGGTCAGTATCCTCTGTGGCAGGATGTGTGGAAGACCTTATATCAATTTTATTACTAAGATGATTATTACAACGTAAAATGCTTAAAGAAAACAACTATAAGACTAAAATCATAACTTTCACAAAGTAAGGAAGCCTAATCTCAAAATGAACCAAAATGTCATCCATATTCATAAAAACTAGTCTAATTACTTTTAAATGGTACCATTTGGTTTTAAAAATACTTGAACAGTATCTCCCCTAATTCTAGGACATCCCCACATGATTAAAATCATGGTTTAAGACCTATAATAATAATTAACAAGCCAATTCCCACATATACAACTCAAATAGGATCATTTAGAACAACCTAGGTGCACTTGGATTCTTTTCGGTTTAGACAAAGCCTAAAAATCACTTTACACATTTCTATTGTCACAACCAGCAATCAAACAAGTATATTCACATAATAGGATCAACAAAACAAACATTTCAATTTTATAAAATCAGATTATATGTATAGGGAACTTATTCTAATAATGGAAACACTTGAATCTATACCTAGTACACTTTAGGGCTTTAAGTCTAACTTTAATCCTCTACTGAAATACCATGTTTTCAACAATACAAATGATTTCCTGGGACCTTTATTCATCAAATAGGAGTTTTGATTTAGGAGCTTAAATAAAAGAAACCAATTACACACCCAAAATCCTACATAAACCTCACCTTGTCTAGTTTAAGCTTTTGTTGAATCTCTTACCTTCTACCTCCACTAAGTTGATTCCCAAGGCTTTAAAATTGCTTTTAGGACTCAAGAAGACCTAGAGAAACTCATACTTAAGTTGCAGCAAGTGGAGAATTTCAATTAGAAAACAACACTAAAGAAGAAGAACTAGTAGACTCACCTTGACAAGTTTGGACCTATCTTGCTTTTTGTAGCTCCAACTTGAGTTTTACCACTTGGAAACTCTTGGATATGGCTAAGGGGAGTTGAGAGATGCTTAGAAAGTAGTTTGATTTGTTCAGGTCATGGCTTGAGAGAAAGAGGAACGAAATGACCAGATTTGGTCCAAAATCAATACTTAATGGCTAAGAAAAGGCATAACTTAAATTCTAAGGAGTATTTTCGGTATTTCACACCCTACCTATCCATGTGTCCAGCTTTAGATCACTCTTGGCTTACTCACCACGTTGCTGGTCTTTCCTATACACTCAAGTATAGACTAAAATGGTGAAACCTAGCTTAAAAGATGAAATCTAGTCATACTTTGACTTATGATCCTATATTGCCAATCTTATTATAATTTGATAGAATCTAGCCCCGTAACCAATCATTAAATATAAAAATAAGTCAGTTAGACTCCAATTAATAATGTAAACAAAGTATCAATGCCTTATTATTAAAATACACAAACATCACATTACGCAAATAAGCTGAACTTAAGCTAGCTTAGTGTAATTAAACATAGTTCAGTTCAATAACTGCCACCTCGTGCTTACCTGGGCCGACAAATAAAATACTATAAGTGAGTCCTAGACATTGAATTAAAGCTATGATGTGTTAAATATACAGTGAATTTGGCTCCGAAAAGCGTGAAAATGCACTTTACCGAAAAACTACTATTTTACCTAGTTATCAACAAACTTGATTTTAATGCATGAGCACATTGTATTGTATTCATGAATATATATATTCTTTGTTAACTTTCACAAAATTTGCTTACCCAAATAAGTGTAGATACTTAGTTTTCATCTCTTCTTCTCTTTCCCATGTGGCCTCTTCTACTTCATGGTTCCTCCACAATACTTTGACCAAATGGATCTTCTTGTTTTTAAGCTCCTTTTCTTTTCCATCTAAAATCTCCACTGGTTGTTCTTCATAGCTTATATCTTGGCTCAACTCTAACCGCTCAAAACTCGAAACATGTGATGGGGTTTGGAATATATCTCCTTAACATAAAGACGTGAAAAATATTGTGTACATTCGACAGTGAGGGTAGCAAAACAAGTCTATAGACAATATCTCCAACTTTGTTAAGTATCTCAAATGGGCCTATATATATCTACGACTAAGTTTCCCTTTCTTCCCAAATCTCATGATTTTTTTCATGGGAGCAACCTTCAAAAATACTTTATCCCTAACATTAAATGTGACCTCTCTCTTTCTAGGATCAACATATTGTTTCGGTCTATTCTGAATAGCTAATAACCTTTTACGAATCTTTTTAATTGCTTCAGCTATTTTTCTAACCAATTCTGGACCAAGAAATTTCCTTTCTCCCATCTCATCCCAATGAATTGGAGATCTACATTTTCTTCTATATAATGCTTCATACGGAGGCATTTCAATTGAAGCTTAATAACTATTGTTGTAGGCAAATTCTATTAGTGGCAAGTACTTGCTCTAAGACCCATGAAAATCTAACACAAGCTCTAAGCATATCCTCAAGAGTCTGTATGGTTTTCTCTGATTGTCCATTTGTTTAAGGATAAAAAGCTGTACTGAACGCCAGTTTTGTACCCATAGCCTCTTGAACCCTCTTCCAGAATTTTGAAGTGAATCTAGAATCTCGGTCAGAAATGATAACCTTTGGAACACCATGCAGTCTGATGATTTCTTGAACATACAACCGAGCCAACTAATCCAAGCTATAAGTCACTTTAATCGGCAGGAAATGGGCTGACTTAGTATATCTATCCACAATAACCCAAATAGCATCATGGCCTTTATTTGTCTTAGGAAGTCCAACCACCAAATCTATAGCAATCTCTTCCCATTTCTATTATGGCACATGTATAGGCTTTAATGTACCAGCAGGTCTTTGATGTTCAGCTTTAACTCGTTGGCATGTGAGACATTGCTCTACAAACTCAATCACATCTTTCTTCTTACCTGGCTAACAGTAATGCATTTTCAAATCCATATACATCTTTATAGTACTGGGATGCACAGAGTAGGGAGTAGTATGAGCTTCTGTCAATATCTCCCTTTTAATTATTCCATCTGGCACACACAGTCTATATCTGTATCTGACTACACCATCACTAGAAATCTGGAAGGCCACCTCCTTTCCAGACTTTATCTTAGTCTTCAAACTTGTCAGATAGGGATCTGTATTCTGGCTTTGCTTAATTCTCTCTAAAATTGTAGGTTGCAAGATAAGAGCTGCTACTTTCTCCGTTAAACCTATAGGTACAATCTCTAATTCTAATCGATGCAAATCCATCAAAAGATGTTTTCTATCAACGTACTTAAGTGACATAGCAGCTAATGACTTTCTACTTAGAACGTTTACAACCACATTAGCTTTTTCCAGATGATAGTTAATTTCACTGTCATAATCTTTTACCAGTTCAAGCCATCTTCTTTGTCTCATATTCAGTTCCTTTTGGGTAAAGAAATACTTAGGGCTTTTATGGTTTGTGTAGATTTGACATCTTTCTCCATAAAGATAATGTCTCCAAATCTTCAATGCAAAAACTACTGCTGCTAGCTCCAAATTATGTGTAGGATATTTCTTTTCATATTCTTTCAGTTGCCTAGAAGCATAAGTGATAACCTTACCATTTTGTATCAGAACACAGCCTAGACCATTCTTTGAAGCATCACTGTAAACGACAAATCCCCCAAATCCAGCGGATATAGAAAGTATAGGAGTTGTGACCAAACGATGCTTTAACTCTTGGAAACTCTTTTCACAATCATCATTCCAATAGAATTTCACATTCTTTCTAGTCAACTAAGTTAATGGTGAAGCCAACTTAGAAAATCCTTCCACGAATCTTCTATAGTAACTAGCCAATCCTAGGAAACTACGAATCTCTGAAACATTTAAAGGTCTTGACCAATTACTTACAGCTTCAACCTTTGTTAGGTCCACAGAAATACCATTTCCAGACACTACATGACCAAGGAAGATATCTTTCTTCAACCAGAACCCATACTTTTTAAACTTCATGTATAACTACTTTTCTCTCAAGATCCTCAAAACTGTTCTCAAATGCTCCATGTGGTCCTTCCTTGAGCGTGAGTAGATTAAAATATCATCAATGAACACTATAACAAAACTTTCTAAGAAATCCTTGAATACTCTGTTCATCATATCTATAAAAGCAGCTGGGGCATTAGTTAAGCCAAAGGGCATCACTAAGAACTCATAGTGCCTGTATCTCGTTCTAAAAGCTATCTTAGGAATATCTTCTTCCTTGATCTTTAACTGATTGTATCCAGATCTTAAATCAACTTGGAAAACACTGAAGCTCCCTGTAACTGATCAAACAAATCATCAATTCTAGGGAGAGGGTACTTATTTTTGATTGTTACCTTATTTGGCTCTCTATAATCAATACAAAGCCTCATAGGTCCATCTTTCTTCTTTACAAATAACACTGGAGCACCCCATGGTGAAAAGCTTGGGCGTATGAAACCCTTGTCTAAAAGCTCCTATAATTGTACCTTTAATTCCTTCAGCTCTGCTGGAGCCATTCTATATGGTGCTTTAGAAACAGGAGCTGTACCAGGTAGTAGGTCAATAATAAACTCTCTCTCTCTATCAGGTGGTAATTCTGGCAGTAGAATACCTCTAGAAATTCATTAACCACTGGTACTTCCTCTGACTTCATCTTAACTTCCTCTCTAGTATTCATTACATTTGCTAAATAACCAGTATATCCTTTCTCAAGTAACTTCCTTGCTTTTATCATTGAAATAATCGGCACCATTTTCTTCTTAGAAGACCCAAGGAAAGTAAACTTCTCTTCACCTGAATACTACTCTCTTACTCTTACAATCAATGCTAGTATGATACCTAGATAGCCAATCCATACCTAAAATACCTCAAAATCCTGCATATCTTACACTATTAAGCCTGCTCACAACTCTCTACCTTCTATCTGTATTGGACACGCTCTCAAAACTTGACCAGAATATAGCACTTCTCCATATGGAATAGTTATACAGTATCTTAAATTCAAAGTTTCAGGTGATCTGCCCAATTTTCTCACATATGCTGGTGATGTAAATGAACGTGTAGCTCCTAAATCTATTAATGTATTTGCAAGGATATCAAAAATAGAGATCTCACCTGCTACAACTGATAGATTGTAACATCCACCTCCTCACATAATTAAGAAAGCCAATAATAAACATGTTCTAATTGCATATTAGGCATCTAGAAGTCATTAATACCAGTTTCATGAAAACATGCTCATTCTTTATGT
>JXTC01000084.1:258801-272432 GCA_002914845.1 Trema orientale | reverse complement strand
GATACTTATTTACAACCTTTTATTTTGTAATATACGTATGTACTGATCCACGTTATGTTTGTAAATAATGCTATCTATCCATAGAGTTTTAAAGAAAATAAAAAGTTCAAATTAACCCGTATTTTTAGAAAAGCGAATATAGGATTATTTTCTACAAGTAACGCCTCTTCAAAACAGAGAGTTAATAATTTCTACTAACAGTATGTGGATAGGGAGGGCATTACATAGATCAGCCTCAGTATATGTCGCTGTCATAGTAAACACACGAGCTAGAACTTTCTTTTGTTCACCCGAGGTGGAGGGATAATCCGTAGAAAAATGTCATGTCTTGCCACATGTACAACACGATCTACTACCCAAAAGACATTCACCTTCATGAGGGCTTCCACATTTGGGACATGTAACTTTTTGATTCGGAATAGATTGCATTTGTTGAGCTGTTACTGGGCGCTTTGAAGGATCTTGTCTTTGTCCTTGATCCTGTGGGGATTTTCTTTTGCTTCTATTAAACTCTGGCTGAGTACCTTTTCCCAAATTTGCATTTCTCCTTGCCATGTTTATATTTCTTCTAATTTCTAGTGCCTTTACTACCTTCAGTTCAGCTTCTTCAGCTTCAAGGGCTTTCTCTGTAACTTCTGTGTAAGGTACACCTTTTCCTGTAGACATCTTAATATCCCTATATATTTCTACTTTGAGCCCCTATAGAAACTGATTTACCTTCAACTCGTTGGTACTCACCATATGAGGCGCAAAGCAGGATAGCTCATCAAATTTCTTAATATAGTCACACACAAACAGGCTATCTTACTTCAAATTAGTAAACTCAGCTGCCTTTGCTAGTCGATGAGCTTCACTAAAGTACTTCCTATAAAAGATTTCCTTAAATCTCTCCCAAGTCAATCTATTAACATCAGTGATTGACTTTATGGAATCCCACCAATGCATGGCATCCATTTGGAACATATAGGTAGCACAAGAAACTTTCTCCTCCTCCGGGATTCTTATATAATCAAAGACACTCTCCAAACTCCGAATCCACTCCTCAGCTAATAATGGATCAGTTTCACCTTTAAAAGATGGAGGTTTATTCTTCCTAAACCTTTCAGAAGCTGGTTCATGATTATCTTGTCTAGCTATAACTTGTACTAGCAATTGTTCCTCTCTCTGTTGATCTCGTTATATAAGCCTCTCTATTTATTGAGTCTGTCTCTCCATTAACTCAGCCAATCGACATATAGTAGTATCTTTGTCATTCTCTTGATCAGCAATCTGTTGGCTAGTCTGACCTTTACCCCTCGGCATGATTTCCTATACAGTGGCCCTTTACTTACAAACATAATAGCCAATAATAATGTGTGCATCAAACTCATATAACAGAAATGAAGTGCACGTATGAAAACAATTTGACTTACTAGTTGACTGAGCTTTCTATCTCATGATCATACATATGTAGGCAGTCTTAAGAAATGACTAAACCTCCGCTCTGATACCACAAATGTAACGCCTCCAAGCTAAACTATATTGTCATATACAGTGAAACTAGGAAGTATTACTCTTTCTTAAACCATATCTTTAGTTTTATAAAAAAGTGGGCAAATTTGAACTTTCCAAAACTTTTAGACAAAACAATTACGAGGCATTACTTGCTAAAAGTCTCTTTACAAAATGTATAACCAAAAAGTTCTTATCAGTTTATCTTGCCATCAGCAGTTATATTTACAACACTCCAAAATATTAAAATACAAAGAAAACATCGCCCACAGATCAAGCTCGTCTACATCTGTATAATCATGGCGACGAGAAAGAGTGCTAGCCAACCAACAACTCTATACATCACATATCTCCTCACCTGTACCATGGGAACTAAACATGCTAATGCCCAGTAAGTAAAGATCATGCATGCTCGTGAATATGTTTCATGCATAAACTTTCTAGAAATTCTCATTGTACTATTTCTTTCATAACTTTCTTTTTGATACACTTTTCTTAGAAAATATTTCTTTATAGGGACCTTAAGTACATTACAAAGTCGCGGTAGTCGGTAGGCCATGCCCACCTATGCGAGAAGGAAACATATGGCCAATGCGAACCATACCTACCTAATGCAGACTTACTAGGTAGCGCACCTAACAAATCTCATAGTACAAGGCTCAGTCCCGGCAGTCGGTAAGCTGTGCCCACCTATACGGAAAAGATACCTATGAAAACCATACTTACCCAATACAGACGGACTAAACACTGTACTTAAAACATATCTCGTAAAAATTAGTATAATGGTAATAATTTCAATCCAATGCGTGGAAATCATTACTTATTTGAAAATCATACTTAAATGATCATGCCATGCTTATGTCTTTCGTAAACTTTATGATAACTATAAGAAAAACGTATAATTACTATTATACACATAAGCATGTAAGAAAATATCTTGTATCTACTACTGTCCTTGTGATGCAGTTAAAATAAATCTTTACTTACCTTTTGTCCAACAGAAAAGATAGTGAAAAAGGTCAGTATCCTCTGTGGCAAGATGTGTGGAAGACATGATATCAATTTTATTACTAAGATGATTACTACAATGTAAAATTCTTAAAGAAAACAACCATAAGACTAAAATCACAACTTTCATAAAATAAGGAAGCCTAATCTCAAAATGAATTCAAATGTCACCTACTTTCATAAAAACTAGTTTAATTACTTCTAAATGGTACCATTTGACTTTAAAAGTATTTGGAAAGCATCTCCCCTAATTCTAGGACATCCCCACATGATTAAAATCATGTTTTAAGACCTGTAATAATAATCAACAAGCCAATTCCTACATATACAACTCAAAGAGGATCATTTAGAATAACCTAGGTGCACTTGGATTCTTTTCGGTTTAGACAAAGCCTAAAAACCACTCTACACATTTCTATTGTCACAACCAGCAATCAATCAAGTATATTTACATAATAGGATCAACAAAACATACGTTTCAACTTTATAAAATCAGATTACATGTATAGGGAACTTATCCTAATAATGGAAACACTTGAATCTATAACTAGCACACTTTGGGGCTTTAAGTCTAACTTTAATCCTCCACTTATATACTATGTTTTCAACAATATAAATGGTTTCCTAGGACCTTTGTTCATCAAATAGGAGCTTTGTTTTAGGAGCTAAAGTAAAAGAAACCAATTACACACTCAAAATCCTACATAAAACTTGACTAGTTTAAGCTTTTGTTGAATCTCTTACTTTCTACCTTTACCAAGTTGATTCCCAGGGCTTTAAAATTGATTTTAGGACTCAAGAAGACCTAGAGAAACTTATACCTAAGTTGCAGCAGGTGGAGAATTTCAATTAAAAAACAACACTAAGGCAGAAGAACTAATAGACTCACCTTGACTAGTTTGGACCTATCTTGCTTTCTATAGCTCCAACTTGAGTTCTACCACTTAGAAGCTCCAACTTGAGTTCTACCACTTAGAAACTCTTTGATATGGCTAAGGGGAGTTGAGAGAAGCTTAGAAAGTAGTTGGAGTGGTTCAAGCCGTGGCTGGAGAGAAAGAGGAAAGAAATGACCAGATTTGGTCTAAAATCAATACTTAACGGCTAAGAAAAGGCATAACTTAAATTCTAAGGGATATTTTCGGTATTTCACACCCTACCTATCTATGTCTTCAGCTTTAAATCACTCTTGGCTTACTCACCACGTTGCTGGCCCTTCCTATACATGCAAGTGTAGACTAAAATAGTGAAACCTAACTTAATAGATGAAATCTAGTCGTACTTTGACGTATGATCCTATGTGGCCAATCTTATTGTAATTTGGTGGAATCTAGCCCCATAACTAATCATTAAACATAAAAATAAGTCAATTATACTCCAATTAATAATGTAAACAAAGTGTCAATGTGTAATTATTAAAATGCACAAAGATCACATTACGCGATTAAGCTGAACATAAGCTAGCTTAGTATAATTAAACATAGTTCAGTTCAATGACTGCCACACCATGCTTACCTGTGCCGACAAATAAGATACTATAAGTGAGTCCTAGACATTGAATTTGTTAGGTCCAATGCATTGACAAGTGTTGGCAAACAATTGGCAAAAACAATAAACTCGAGTTATTGTGAGAAAACTAACTAGTTGTTGCAATAGGTCTGCTAATGTTATAAAACACTTGTTGCAACGGATTTATAGGATTACTCGCAACGGATTTACACAGGCCGAAAATCTAATTTTGGAAACTTTTTGTTCTTGCATCATTTGGCCTAATTTTCCTTATTAAACGTTTCTAGAAGGTTAATAGGGATTATTTCTGATGAAATTTCGTCACTAAGCTAGGCCTAATTGATTGAGATATTTTATCTCATTTTTTCATTAAGTTTCCATATTTAGATTGATTCTTTCTCTTTATTACCTTAAATCTTGGATAATAATTTTTTACAGGTGTATAAGCAGAATCAGGATAATATTTCGTCCATTATGGTGCAGAATATATCTTCATTAAATTTATGTAATTAATTTTATGAGCTGTCAGGATTTTCAGGCAAAATCTGTTGCAACAGTTTATGCTGTTTATGGAAAGTTTTTTTATTTGATTTTGATTGACTGTAATTAATTGTGAAATCAATCTTTGTCTTTAAGGAAAGATTTTACAGGTATAAAAGAGTGATTTCAGAGCCAAAATCATGGAGAACTTCTCTCAATGCACCTGGACACTTTTTAGGGACAATTCATGAAAGCTGTTGCAACAGATTTCAGACTGTCCAAATAAGGAATGACAATAGATTTTATGGCAAATCATTCTTTTCTTATTTTCAGCCTTTTCACACCAAGGAAGCACGAAATTGGGGCTAGAAATTCATCTATAAAAGCTCACTAAGTCCAAGAGATTTGTATGCACTTCACTTGAGAGAAAATACTCTTTGAGAGAGCTTCTATGTAAGGCATAGAATTTATTCTATTGCCATTGTGAGACTTAGAGTGCTTTAGGGTTTTCTAGGTATTTTATTTGAGTGCATCTTATTCTTCGGGAGGAAGAGCAACACGTCTTCGGAAGGAGACAGATCCGGACCAGTGAAGGAAGTTCACGTGTGAAGGATCAACAAGACGAGGGGACTCGCTAAACAAGATTGGTGGAGTTGTTACAACACATTGCGGCAATTGAAAATAGGGAGTCTTTTATTGCGTTAGTCAATTGGTGTTTATAATCTTGATACTTTATTAATTTGTTTAATCTCTAGGCGTGACCCCATGGAGTAGGAGAGGTCCGAACCACGTTAAAAACGTCTTGTGTTCATTTCTTTAATTTTTTTATGTTTCATTGCAACATATGCACTCATTGTTGCAACATATTTTATCCGCTTATTACAACATAACTAATTAATTATTAATTTAATCAATTAATTAATTATTTGGTAATATTTAACAAAGTAGATCTTTCATTTGGCATATGAGCAGAGTCACTTAAATATTAGTGAGATTTTGAGATTTTCTGATCTGTTTGTTAGTATGTCTTTCTTGAATGAAGGAGGTTCAATATCTCGTCCACCTTTATTGGACGGGACCAATTATCCATACTGGAAGTCCAGGATGAGNACATGCCATTTTTAATGGATGTGATGTAGAGCAAATCAAGCTGGTCTCCTCATGTGAAACTGCAAAGGAGGCATGGGAAATCCTTCAAACAAACTTTGAAGGATCAGGTGATGTTAAGCGTAATAAACTCACTTCTCTCACTACTAGATTTGAGGAATTAGGTATAGAGGAAAATGAAACTTTGTCTGGATATTATACTAAATTGTGTGATATTGCTAACGAATCTTTTGCTCTTGGTGAAAAGATCCCTGAATCTATAATGGTTAGAAAAATTGTAAGGTCTCTTCCAGATCAGTTTTAGCCAAAGGTTGTTGCAATAGAAGAAAGTAAAAATCTAGACATAATGAAGGTGGATGATTTGATGAGTTCTCTACGAGCTTTTGAAATGAATTTGAAAAGCAGGAGAAAGGAGAACTCAATTGCTTTCCAGACAACACAGGAAAGCGTGGAACCCTCAAATGAGGAAAATGATGATGATAAACTTGCCCTACTCACCAAAAATTTCAAGAAATTTCTGAAGAATGTAGGCAAAAATTCAAAAACTAATTCCTCTTCCACCAAAAATACGAAAAGTAAGACTTTTTCCAAATCTGTTGATTCTTCAAATAAAAAAGGTATTCAATACAGGGAATGTGAGGGCTATAGGCATATTCAATCAGAGTGTGCCAACACCCTGAAAAGGAAATCAAAAGCTATGACTACTGCTTGGAGTGATGAAGAATCTAATCGGAGTAAATAAGAAGATATGGTGAGCAATGTTGCTCTCACTACTTCCTTGTTTTATGACTCACGATTTGTGTTGCAGAAAGCTATAGATTCTGTTGCAACAGAAGCGGTCTGTTATAACACATCTGTTGCTGGAGGTGATGTCGCAATAGATTCCATGAAATCAGATGATGTTACAACTGAAGTCGGTTCAGATAGTGATGAATCAGTTTCTGACGAGGATTCAATTCGAGTGGCATATCAGAAAATGTACACTCAATGGTTAAAGGTATGTGCTGATAATCGCCTTTTGGTAAGTAATAACACTTGCACTTATGAAATCCAAAGAAGAATATGAAATAAAAGTGCAAAGTTTGAATTCTATCATTTCTGAAAAAGATAGAAAATTGAAAGAATTACCTGTCGAACTTGAAAGAACTCAAAAAGGAGTGAAAATGTTGAGTTCAGGAACTAGAAAGTTAGATCACATTCTGACAACTGGAAAATCCACTAGAGAAAATAGTAGATTGGGATTCAAAGGTATGAGATCTAACTCTGAAACAGTGTTTGTGAAACCAACTGTATCTATTGCAACAACTTCACAGTCTGTCGCAACCACTTCACGGTCTGTTGCAACAACCAGTAAGGCCGTTGTTCATTTAAATTCGAGAGGTAAGACTCGAAAGTTTGTCCCTGTTTGCCACTTTTGTGGGGTTAAAGGTCACATCCGACCAAGATGTTTTATAATGATGAATTTTTTTGAGGATAATTATTTGAACAAATCATTTGTTTATTCATCTCAAAGAAAAACACCCAGCCCAAAATTGATTTGCAAACAAGCTCTAAACAAGTATGGGTAAAGAAATCAAATGTTAATGTTTTGTTGCTTTTAAATGTTTAAGAACGTATGCTACTAACTCATGGTATTTTGATAGTAGCTGTTCTAGACATATGACAGGTAATCAAGATATTTTGACAAGTTACAAATCTGTGACAAGAGAAAAAGTCACTTTTGGAGATGGAGTCAAGGGGAAAGTTCTTGGTAAAGGAACTTTAAACGTTGATGGGATGCCAAGATTGAAAAATGTGCTTCATGTAGATGGACTTAAAGCTAATTTGATTAGCATAAGTCAAATTTGTGATCACAATCTTTTTGTCAATTTTATTCGTGATGAATGTTTAGTTTTGGATCACGATGGAAATTGTGTTTTGAAAGGATATAGATCTGATGACAACTGTTATACTTTGGTTCAATCAGAAACATGTCATAATGTTACTAATAATAACACTAATTTATAGCATGAAAGACTTGGGTACTTAAACTTTAAAACTTTGAAAAGAATTGCAAGTGCAAGTCTTGTTCGTGGTTTGCCAAAACTTGACAATCAGTCACCTGGTGTGTGTATGGACCATGCCAACATGGAAAACAGTTAAAGTCAACACACAAAGTGATCCAAAGCATCACAATATCAAAGGTCATGGAACTGTTACATATGGATCTGATAGGTCCAGTGCAAGTCGAAAGTATTGCAGAATAAAATGGTGTCGTAGAGAGAAAGAACCGTACCTTACAGGAAATGGCCAGAGTCATGTTAAACAGCAAGAAACTGTCCAAAAGACTGTGGGCTGAAGTAATAAACACAGCATGTTACACAATTAATCGTGTCTATCTTCGGCCAGGTACGAAAAAGACTCCCTATGAAATTTGGAAAGGTAAGAAACCTAACCTTAGTCATTTTTCATATTTTTGGATGTGCTTGTTACATCTTAAATGATAGGGAGCATCTTGGCAAATTTGATTCTAAGAGTGACACTGGGGTCTTTCTCAGCTATTCTAATAACAGTAGAGCTTATCGTGTGTATAACATGAGAACTCAAACTGTTATGGAATTGGCCAATGTTGTTATTGATGATTTCAAAGATTTTGCAGAATTCTCGAAGGAGACAGAAATTGACAGCTTTATTGACGAAGCTGTACAGAGACCTGATCAGACTGTTGCAAAAATTTTCGATCCTATTGCAACATCAGCTCCTAATGTTGTAATAGATTCCTTGCAGGAACAAGCAGGAACATCGCATCAGAATGCTTCTTCTGATATCTTGACTGATCCAATTCAAAGAGAACCATCAACACGAGTCAAGAAAAATCATCTGACAGATCTTATCATAGGTAATGTTGATGATAGCATGGTTACAAGAAGAAAAAGGTATGTGAATTTTGTGCAGCATGTGTGTTTTACTTCCTTGATTGAACCAAAGAATGCTAAGAAAGCTTTGTTGGATGAATTTTGGATGAAAGCTATGCAAGAAGAACTTGAACAGTTTTTTCGAAATGATGTGCGAACACTTGTGCCTAGACCCAATCACACAAATGTAATTGGTACCAAATGGATCTTTAAAAATAAAATTGATGAATTTGGTAACATTATAAGAAACAAGGCAAGGTTAGTAGCACAAGAGTACACACAAATTGAGGGAATTGATTTTGAAGAAACTTTCGCACCTGTTGCTAGGTTAGAGTCAATCAGGTTGTTACTTGCAATAGCCTGTGTGATAGGCTTCAAATTGTTTCAAATGGATGTTAAATCTGCCTTTTTGAATGGTTTTTTGAAAGAAGAAGCTTATGTAGAACAACCAAAGGGATTTAAAGATCCACATTTGTCTAATCACGTTTTCAAAATGAAAAAGGCATTGTATGGTTTGAAACAAGCTCCAAGGGCTTGGTACGAAAGATTGACAAATTTTTTGGTTGAAAAGGGATACAAAAGGGGAAGAGTTGATAAGACACTTTTCATCAAACAGTTTAATTCTGGGATAATCACTGCTCAAATCTATGTTGATAATATAGTGTTTGGCTCGACTTCTAACACTAAAGTGCAGGAATTTGTTGAACAAATGCAAAAAGAATTTGAGATGAGCATGGTTGGAGAGCTCACTTATTTTTTAGGTTTGCAGGTCAAACAACTTGAATATGGGATTTTCATTTCTTAAGCCAAGTATGCCAAAAATCTTGTGTCCAAATTTGGGCTTGAAAAAGCCAAACATTTTCGAACTCCCATGAGTACAGCAGTGAAGTTGACAACAGATGAAGGTGGGGTAAGTGTTGATCCAACATTGTACAGGAGCATGATAGATAGTCTTCTTTACCTTACTGCTAGCAGGCCTGACATATGTTACAGTGTTGGTGTTTGTGCTAGATACCAGAGTAATCCTAAGGAATCCCATATCACTGCTTTTAAAAGAATCATTCGATATATGAGTGGAACTTCTGATTATGGGATTTGGTATTCTAAGGATACTAACATAAATCTTGCAGGATATAGCGATGCGGATTGGGCAGGCAATGCAGATGATAGGAAGAGCACTAGTGGCGGCTGTTTTTACCTTGGAAACAACCTGATTTCTTGGCATAGCAAGAAACAGAATTCGATTTCCCTGTCCACTACTGAGGCAGAGTATATTGCTGTTGGAAGTTGTTGTACACAATTTATCTGGATAAAACAGATGCTTGCTGACTATGGCTTTGATTTAAATGTTATGACTGTGTTTTGTGATAATACAAGTACCATAAATATCTCAAAAAATCGAGTACGACATTCTAGAACAAAGCATATAGACATCCGTCATCATTTCATAAGGGAACTGGTTGAGAGTAAAACAACACTTTGGAATATGTTGAAACAGACAAACAAATTGCAGATATTTTCACCAAAGCCCTTGATTTTGTAAATTCCTTAAGGCAAGTCTTGAGAATTTTTTTTGTTTAAAGTTTTTGTTGTGTGTTTTCTTCACTTTAGCCAAAAATAATTTTTGTGAACTTAAAAGCATGAGTGGTAATGAAAAGATACTAAAGAAAAAAACTATTTTTCTTATTTCTATTACAAGACTAAATTGTTTAATTATCTTGAATTGTTGATCTTTTAACCTTGAAATCTCTAAGTTTTTGAGTCTTGATGAAATTTCTGGATTGATTTTTAACTGACCAACTCTAATATTTGTTTTCTTGAAATCTAGTCTTGTAACAGGCCTCATGAATAGAAAAAGCTACCTACCCTGATGTGTGGAGCCATCCTTGAGTAATTTGGGACTCTGTATCACCAATATGGAGAGGATAATCTACCAAGTGAAAAGGGCAACCTCAGGATTAGAGTGAAAGCTACTAATCATAGGTATTATTGTTTAAAAAAAAAGGCAGTAAAATAAAAAATAATAAATAACAAAAAAAATAATAAATAAATAAAAAAAAGTTTAGTCAGTTGGTTTTTTATCTAGTTTATTCGTCTTGATTTCTTAAATAAAAGAAATTTGTCTGTCAAAAAATTAACAATACATTATAATTTTAGAATTTTTTTCTTTTTCAGAAACAAAATTAACATATTTTTTTCCTAATTTTCTTTTTATCTAAATAATGCCTTAAGCTTACAAAATTATTTTGGCTAAAATTAAATTTTTTTTTTGTGGCGTTTTTTTATTTTCTTAACATTGAAAAAAATAAATAAATAAAATAAAAAGGGAAAAAGGGCTTGTTTTGGAAACTTTCTGCTGAAGTGTTTTGGTTTGTTGCAGCATATTTTTGTTTCCTTATTTATCTGCAATCAGTTACTCAATCTTATCCGGAAATCACTCATATTGATTTAAATCTCTAATTTTCTGATTTGGTGGAAATTTAGTCTTTAAATGTCATTGGGTGATTTGTTTAACCTAATCACACTCACAATCTCTCCACCATTTGCTCTCTCTGCCATTTCCTCTTCTTCCTCTGTATTTCTTTTCTTTTGTTTTTGTGTTTTACGCAGCAAGCTTCATCACAACAATGGTGAAAACTAGAGGTGCTATAACCTCCAAGAAAAAGCGCGGGCCCTCATCTACTGTGAAGACCACTCCGATGAAGAAGAAGTCGAACCCACCTGGTTCGACATCCGAGTTGGTCGGAAAAACGCGAGTAGAGGCCTCAAAGCCTCCTTCTCTACCTCCTGCATCGGTGGAGCCGTTTGTCGAGCCCGAGCCAGAGGTTGAAGTGGCTTTAATGCCAGAAACAGAGCCGTCAGTCCCGGAGACTTCACAAGCCGAAACCAATGATGTTGATGCTTCTGAAAAAATAACCACCGGTGATGGAGAAGAAGGCAGTGAATCCGGTGAATCCGAGTCTGATGAGCCACCTCAGGCTCCTGTTGCAACGAAAGCTGTTGAAGCCCCAAAGACTGGCCCCTTGAAATCGAAAGGTCACAAACTTGTTGTGACCCCAATCTCAGCAGTTTCATCATCTGTTGCAGTGAAATCTCCAAAGAAAAAGGCTACTGTCTCAAAAGCCGTTGCAACAAAGGATACTGCCTCTGAATCCTCCATTCCAGAAGATGTTGCAACAACAAAAACTTCAGATCCTATGCCTGTTGCAAAGAAAGGAAAGAAGATAGCTAAAACTTCGGGTTCCAAATTGAAGAAGGCACTACCCTCTGTTGCAACATTGCCTAAATCAATTTCTGCTTCTCCTGTCAAAGAAGTCTCTGCTTCTCCAACTGTTGCACCAACTCCAAAGAAGAGTGCAACAATATCAGAAACTGAAGAAGACCCGTCCATAATACCTGAGGAAGAACTCTCTGACATACATGAGGAGAATATACCTGAAGACCAAGATGAAGAAGATTCTCCAGAAGCTGTTGCAACAGAAACAGTAATCGGGTATGACATATCTCTTGCACACTCTTTTGTGTTTTACACTGCTGAAAATGAAGAATACATGGATGAATATGAGAGAAGGGGATTTATAGATTAGAGGAATTTTAACTTGGATTCTTTTAAGCCACTAGGGATTGTGAAAATTTTAAAAGAAAGAAAGTGGTTAAAAACTGTTTCCAAAGTTGAGGGTTATGTTCCTAGAATCATACAAGAGTTTTATTGCAATATTCGAGAAGAGATGGCTGATCCTGGTAGTCCATTTCATCACAAAATCTTTCTTCGAGGGCATATCTTTGATTTCCATTATCAAGTTATTGCTGATTATCTTGATGTACCTGTTGTTACAACTTATGAGTATGTGAAAGAATATGAGGTTGATAAGGTAGCTTCAGAATTTTAGGAGATCTCATTGATTGGCCTTCTCATTCGAGTACCCTTAAGTCAACTGATTTGACTTATAAGTACTCTGGCCTGCACAAGATGGCAATTCACAACTGGTGGCCAACCGCTCATCTTCCTACAGTGGCAAGGAACTTTGCCTGTTTTCTGTTTGATATAGGCATAGGAATTGATGTGAATCTGCCCCAGATAATCTGCCCCAGATAATTTTTCAAGCCATTTTTGATCTTCCTTGTGGGAGGAAAAAGACACAGCGGCTGATTTTTCCCAATCTGATTTTTAGGATTCTTCAAAAGCAACACCCTTTACAGCTGCCCACTGAATTTCTTTCTCTAAGACCCCAATCAGTCAATTACCGTTTGAAGGAAAAAGAAGTGATTGAACCTGTTGTAACTCTATTACCCTCCAAATCTGTCAAAAAGAAGACTGCTGGTAAGAAATCTGTCGCAATGACTTCAACACCCGTTGCAACAACTTCTTCATCTCCTCCACAGGTTGCTGGTTCTACAGATTTGGCAGCATTGAAAGTTGATCAGGCTCAACAACGTGAAAGAATGGAAGCCATGGAGAAAGTGCAGCTTGATATCTTGGCCAAATTGACTGTGCTTGCAGGATATTCTGCGGTAGCTACTCCTCCTACTAGCTCTTCTCAGCCTGTTACCCCCATTTCTCCTACTGTTGCAACAAATCCTGACCAGCCATAGCCGAAGAAATACAAGAGGAGCTTAACCTGATTTGATCATTGCAGGATTTAGACAATGAACATTTTTCTTTTCTGAATTGCTTTTAGTCTATGTTGTTTTCAAGTTTAGTTTATTTATGTTTGGTATTTTTCCTAAGACTTTGGATCTCTTTTGACAAAAAGGGGGCGATATCAAAAACTGTTTGGTTGTGTTTGTGGTGTTCATTGGTTATATCTTTTAGGGGGAGTTTTATTTCTTATGCTCTTTCTTTTATTCTCATATTTTTTGATACATGATTGTGTTTGATAGGGGGAGAGCATTTTTGGATATGTTTTTGGAAATTAATCATGTGGTTTTGCAGGTGTTTTTAAAGTTGAGTTATGTTTCAGTTTTGTGATTGATTTTGCCAAGTAGATGCCAAATGGGGAGATTGTTAGGTCCAATGCATTGACAAGTGTTGGCAAATAATTGGAAAAAGCAATAAACTCAAGTTGTTGTGAGAAAACTAACAAGTTGTTGCAACAGGTCTGCTGATATTGTAAAACACTTGTTGCAACAGATTTACAGGATTGC
>JXTC01000084.1:246071-258451 GCA_002914845.1 Trema orientale | reverse complement strand
TCTATTGCCATTGTGAGACTTAGAGAGCTTTAGGGTTTTCTAGGTACTTTATTTGAGTGCATCTTGTTCTTCGGGAGGAAGAGCAACACGTCTTCAGGAGGAGATAGATCCGGACCAGTTAAGGGAGTTCACGTGTGAAGGATCAACAAGACGAGGGGACTCGCTAAACAAGATTGGTGGAGTTGTTATAGCACATTGCGGCAATTGGAAAGAGGGAGTCTTTTATTGCGTTAGTCATTTGGTGTTTGTAATCTTGATACTTTATTAATTTGTTTAATCTCTAGGCGTGGCTCCGTGGAGGAGGAGAGGTCCGAACCACGTTAAAAACGTCTTGTGTTCATTTCTTTAATTTTTTTTTTATGTTCTGTTGCAACATATGCACTCATTGTTGCAACATATTTTATCCGCTTATTATAACATAATTAACTAATTATTAATTTAATTAATTAATTAATTATTTAGTAATATTTAACAAAGCAGATCTTTCAGAATTAAAGCTATGACGTGTTAAACGTACAGTTAATTTTGCTCCAAAAAGCGTGAAAATGCACTTTACTGAAAAACTACTATTTTACCTAGTTATCAAAAAACTTGATTTTAATGCATGAGCACATTGTATTGTATTCATGAATATATGTATTCTTTGTTCTTCTCACACACCAAGCTCTCTCACTGAGGGTACTGAGCCGTTACATTGCATGGGAACACTTCGACAAATATTAGTACATTAACACATATCGAATGAGCAATTTACTGTAAAGTTGATTCTAGTAACTTGATATGTCTATTATGCAATATGAACATGTTTATTATTGGCTTATTATGCATATGAGAATCTTGGGCATCACAAAGTTACCATCTTTCTATCAAGGAATAATGTTGTCGATAATTTTGTTCTTAATGGCCATTTAGACAAAATTATCAACCAATTCACAAAGTGAATACTAAGATCTTAAATTTAATTATTCCATGAATCTTGAAAGACTTTAAAGTAACATTAATATATCGTGTCCTTAACTATTTGGTGTTCCCATCAATTCATAAGCCATAACTTCCAATATGCCAGAATTCGTCTCTTATTTCATAGAGACTAGTCTTTTAAAAAATCAAAAGACTACAACCTATGAAAGCAAGTCCAGTCAAACATCAAGGATTAAGATCTACATGCTAAGAGCTAATTTGTGATAATATAAGAATTAAGTTAGGACACTCCAATTCTTTATATTACCTGGTCCAGTTCAATGCACATAACTTATTTATATTGTACTAGTGTTTCTATCAAAAGTCAGACACTTCAATGATTTGAGATACATCATTCCCGTTGAGATAGACAAACACTACAATCTTTAGTAAATAAAGTATTCCATCTTTACTTACAGATTGTGAACTAATTCATTTAGACTTAGATAAAAAAACAGGTCTCCCCATAATTAACACTTAATAAGATGATTAGGACTGACATGAAGTTCATTGTGATCAGGTTGATTGAATCGAGTCTCGACACCCTGTAAATAAATAGAAATTTAATATTCAAACAGTGCGTACACGGGCATAGGACTTTACCTTGATCATGGACAAATTCTTTTGTCCTATTTGCAAAAGCTTTAGCACCTCTTCTAAATTGAACTGACAATCAATTTCTTATGCTCATCAAACATTTGTTGATGTCCATCTTCTATTCTCCACATAAGTAACAAACAAGTTTCGGTAAAGAAAGCATAAAATATCATATATGCAAGTGCTTCTACGTGTATCTGTCCTAAATCCACCTTATTGCTCCATTTCTAAAGGGTAAGGCTCTATCCCATTCAAGATTACTTTATTTTGTGATCTATCATTTACTTAAACATTGTTCCGTTTATGTCGAAATTCTGGCAGCATCTCCCCCAGTTCCCCTATGTGTGGTACTTATAAGTACACACCCGGAGAACACAAGGAGATACCACCGTGACTCGACCAAAGAATAATGTTTATAAGTAGACGACAACATATAATGTGTAGTCCCAAACTGTCCAAACGGAAAAATTCAGGAGCTAAAATTGAGATGCATAATCTCTTATCAGTTTCAGAACGGGTTTATGGTAATATTTTTCGTGAACAAAATAATGCATAGATTTATTAAAATCACAGTGTATACTAATGTACACTTTATAACTTGGGGGTATTTTTAGTTTTTACGGTCTCCTACAACATTTCAAGTAGTTTACATCCCATATTGGTCAAACTCCACAATCTTAAGGGTATTTTGAGAATTTTACCCTTTTTACGGGTATCTTTTCTACCCTAAGAGTATTTTTAGAATTCTACCTCTATAAGAGATATTTTAGTAATTTTGCATGTTATAAGGGTGTCTTGGGTACTCTAGGGGTAATTTGGGAATTCTACCTCTTCTAGAGGTATTTTTCTAATCTTAGGTATTCTAGGGGTGTCTTGTGTCTCTTAGGGATATTTGGGGAATTTTACCTCTTCTATAGGTTTTGTTTTTTACTTCTGTAGGGATATTTCGGGAATTCTACTCTTCAAGGGGTATTTTAATAATGTTGGGTATTCTATGAGTGTCTCGAGGACCCTTGGGGTAATTTCGGAATTCAACCTTTTCTAGGGGTATTTTACTAATCTCAAGTCTTATTGGGGTGTATCAGGTCTCCTATGGGTATTATTGAAATTTTACCTATTTTACGGATTTCTTTGATATTCTAGGGATAGTTTGGGGATTCTAAAATTTTAAGTGCAAAAAAAAAAGGGGGAACTTATACCGCTTTTAGAAGATCCTAACCACTAAGGATCCTCCAAAGGACCGTACAAATTCCCTTTTTTTTTTGGTATACATTTAAGTACACTAAAATGAAGAAAATAATTTCCAAAAATTATTTTAACAAATAGCACACACGGCACCAATTACCAAGAGGCGTGCACACTATATGTGCGCATACTCAGTACTTGGTCCCAATGCATACCCGGCATTTGGTACCAAGTGCATACATATATGTGCACACACGGCACTTGGTGCCAAATGTCTGTACATTTCTACAAATTAATATCCTACATAAAAAAAATAAATAATACAAAGATCATTGCATTAATAAAACATTATAAGCACTAAGCAATAAGCACAATAAAAGATAAAAGAATATACATATACAAGATACAATAAGGGTAAAAATACCCAAGTCCAAATTAGAAGGAAAAAAGATAGCCCAAATCAAAGTCCCAAATAAGTAGCACTTAATAAGGTTAAAAATACCCAAGTCCAAAACAAAAACAAATGGTTAATACCAAATTTAAGACCTTTCAACAATAATAAAAATCCGTACGACCGTTTTATGGAATTTTTCTAAATACTTTGAAAGTTAGAAAACGCGGTGACATTTTAGTAAATAAATCAACTTTTTTTTTACAAGAAACTTTTGTGATTTCCTGGAAACCAATTTGGTTTCCTATTATCGGAATGTTCTGGAAGTGAGTAAATCATAGGAAACCGCAAAAGCTTCCTGGAAACCAGTTTAATTTCCTTTAGCCGAAAGTCTTGTACGCAAGTAAATCACAGGAAAGCCAAAAGGTTTCCTAGAAACTATTTTGGTTTCCTTTAGCCAAATATCTTGTATGTAAGTAAATCACATTAAACCATGAACATTTCCGGAAAATCATTATGGTTTCCTTTTTGTGGAATGTCCTGTAGCTAAATAAATCACAAGAAATCATCGTGGTTTCTGAATATCCTGTACGTAAGTAAATCACATGGAACCATAAATATTTTTGGGAAACTATTATGGTTTCCTTTTTGTAAAATATCCTGTAGCTAAATAAATCACAAGAAACTATTGTGGTTTTTTTTTAGCAGATTGCCCTGTAGCTAAGTAAATCACAGGGAACCACAAAAATTTCCTAGAAACTATTATGGTTTCTTTTTCAAATCACAGGAAACAATGAAAGTTTCCTAAAAGCTATTGTGATTTTCTTTTTGATGAATGCCCTGTAGCAAGAATTTGGTGAGGTATTAAACAAGGACGCTAAAAAATAAGATCAAGTTCTCAAATTAAATAATTATATTTTTGAAGTAAAAGCAACAAAAATATATAGAATTTTGGATTCTGGCATCTAGTTTCCAATAACCAAATTGGTTTCTAGTAATCAATAATTGAATTAACCAAATAGTTCTATTGTTTATGATAGAAACTAATTTAGTTTTCAGTTTTTATTAACTAAATAGTTATGATATTTATGATGAAAACTAATATTGTTGTTGGTTTTTAGTAACCAATTTGGTTTCTAGTTTCCGAAAATCAATTAGTTTATAATTTCTAATAATGAATTAGTAATTAGTTTTAAGAGTGATCAGTTACAAGTAAACTAGTAGCAAAAAGAAACAAGAAAAAATGGAAATTCTAAGACGTTATTTAGTCTTTTTTAGCAAGAATTTGTTATTTTTCTAAAAAAAAGTAGTACAAATATAAGTAAAAGTTTGGACATATTATTCTTGGTATTATTTATTAAAAGGTAGTACTAGGTGTCTTTTTCTCATTTAATTTTGAAACAAAAAAAAGGCTATTCGAATATCTTTTGGGTTTCATTTTTGTACATGGTTTTTTTTTGAAAAATAGGTATAAGTGTCCAAAAGCCAAATTAAATCCCCAATACTGTATACAAATGGCCTTTTTTTCCAAATTGAATCCGAAAACATATTCGAAAGGTCTTTTTCTTTTTGGTCATATTTCTAAAAGCCCCTTCTTCTTTTCCAATACCAGATTCAAACAGACTCGCATATTATCAAAAAATTTAAAGAAAAACTCAGAATATCACAATAATAGATTATGAAATCAAAACTGAAATTTAAACCATTTTCTCCCAAAATAAATCCAACAAAAAAAAAAAAATCAAATCGACTTTTTTCCGGGTATCAGATTCACACCAATAATATCACAAAAGAAATTTCGAAAGGACGAAACCCCCAAATATGGGCCATTCAGTTTTATAACTTTAAATGACTTTTTTATTTGGTCCATAACCTTTTAAAAACGTTATTTAGTTGCATAACCTCCAAAGTAAAGGAGCTTATAAATTTTCTACTATACCCTTAATTAATTAAAGCACGAAGAGAAAACGCAATTGAGCACTATACGAGCAGTTTACCCAGAAAAAAAACAAAATAAAAAAAACAATCTCTCTTGCATTGTTCTTCTCTTCTCTTAGCATCTTGATATGGGTTTCCTACTATTCCTAAGATTTGAGGTAATAATAACAGTGTGGATTTGAGCTTACATTTTAATTTTCTGCATGGCGTACGAGCCTAGGAAGAAGATGAACAGTATCGCTCGATTGGTTTCCAGTCGAGCCTGAATGGATCCATTCGAGTTCTTTATAAATGTGTATTTAACTCGATTGGAATTCTAATCGAGCTCGATTGGATTCATTTCAAAGCTAGTCATATAACTCGACTGGCTCCATTCGAGCTCGACTAGACCCATTTGAGTTATGTATCCACGGACACAAAACTCAAACAGTCCAATCGAATGCTCGATTGGACCAATCAAGCTATTTTATTTACTGATATTTTATACCTTTTAAAAATTTTTGATAGGCCAATTTTGTGACTACTAATATTTATAAATAGTAATAATAAATTTTTGATGTAGAAATGACTCGTACAATAACAAATGTTTAATACAATGACAAAACCCTTTGAAGTCTCTAAATTTTAGTTTTGTTAGAAAAAAAAATGTTTATGTTAGTTTTTTTTACTTTAAAATCCTTATTCTCTTATTTGCGGCTTTAGTTCCTTATTATTATATTTTTGTTTCACGTTAATCTATTTTAATTTTTTCTATACAAAACTATTGTCAATTAGCACTTACCCAAAATATGTTCATCTCAGCAGGGATAAAATTAGAAACAAAGGAAATTATTATTTAAAAAAATAAAAAAAAAAGTTGGGAGTATCATTTTCATTCAAAATGAAGATAAGAAATTAGAAAATTTTATTGAGTTCCAATATGGATCTACTTTGGTCCAAGTATTCATATATCTAGAAGAGAGATATACATCTCTTCTTCTTTTCATTTAAATTAGAATTTATAAAACTAACTATACCATTTTTTTCTTGTTTTTCCTTTAGTTACGGTTCTTTCAATTTCTTTTTCAAAAAAATCTCATGCTCATTTAAAGTTCCGTATAAATGTAATTAAAAAAAAGTGCCTATATAGGTGTCAACCAAAAAAAAAAAATGCTACAGGATATGTATTTTGTTTTACTTAATTTATAGAGGACGTGTTCTTTCTTTGGACACATGTCCTCTATAAATTGGACAAAACAAAATGCATATCTCTCTTCTAGATATATGAATACTTTTTCAAACATACAAACAAATTTGACAATAGTTGTAGAGATGGTGAAATCACATTTTGAAGTTCAAAAAGATACATTGAGTCCAAAATCAATAAGGACTATTGTTGACACCAAAAATTTGTTAAACGACAGCAATTTAGGTGTAACAATGGGACTGTAATTCTAGTTGGTAAAATGACAACAGAATAAGGAAAATGACACGAATTTATAGTGGTTCACCTAAAATTGAAGCAGCCTATATCCATTTTTAGATGATTATATTATGAGAATTAATAAGATGAGATTTACAATAATCTCTTGGAGATTTCAGATCTACCCACTTCTCTTATTTTTGGGATCTATATGTAATGTTAGAAATAATCGTAGTGGTATTACTATAGTGAGCAGGTGGGAGCAATTGAGAAATGATATAGGGCTATCGAAAGTGGTTGAGTTTGTCCCTCATTATCTTGTTTATTGTACCAAAATTATTTTCCCAATAATTGAAGATACTGCTTGTAGTGGGTCTACTCACATGTAATCAATTTGAGCTGGTCTTCTCGAGTAGTTTATAGATGACGTAGTTAAAAACATGCAGCCCTTTCAAGAAAACACATCGAGCAGACCCTATGAGCACTATTTGAGCAATGTAGAAAATACGCAAAACAACTATGATGCAAAACCGTTATATTCCAATAACATATTAGAAAGCTTAGAAGGGAAAAAAAATGCTCACAACCTTCTTAGGGATTCACCGGACTTGAGTTTTCAGTTACTCGCATCCTATTTGTATATGGTTTAGAAGATGAATCTTAGCACAATCACACACGTAGAGGTTTTCAAAATATTTTATATGGACTCTTATGAACTCGACTGGCTATATTTATGGCCAATTGGGTCCATTTGAGCTCAAAAAAAACTCGATTGGATCCAGTTATGCTCTAATCAAATCCAGTCAGGTTTTCCAAAATATTTTAATGTGGACTCTTATAAACTTGACTGGCTACATTTGAACCCAACTAGGTCCACTCGAGCGAACCCAACTTAGTCCACTCGAGCGAACCCAACTTAGTTCTATTGAATAATTCAAGCCTAACCAGACCCATTTAAGTTTGGATCTAATTGAGCATCAACCCAATTTGTTTCAAGTAGCCTACTTGTATTCTATTCACATAAAACATTACATTATTCATTGGGAATGAAAGGATTATGAACAACAAATAATTACATTAATAACATTGTTTATTATTTTCAAATTACAAATTGTATTTTATAACTAGATTGAATGAAACAATATTTGTAAAGATATATTGTAGACTAATAAATCTTATATGCTTCGACTAGGAGTTTGCATCCAAGATAACCAAATCAATCTTATAAGTCTTTCTTAAGAAATTTAAAGAAATTTGGATAACAAAGAAATGATTTTAGGAATTGCAAAAAGGTAAGCTTTGGACACTAATATCTTATACAATCTTTAGTGTAATATTTTAGTGTCCCAATCTTTACTTAAGTATTTTTGGTGTAATATTTCGGTCTCTTTACATAATTTTCAATTTTAATTCATAACATGTAGAATAATATTTAAAAAATACATTACAATGTGATTATTTTCTGGGGATATTCAACGAACCAATCCACTATATTTAGCTAAAATTTCAGCCAAACTAACTAAAGATAAAAAATGACTTATTTTATAAGATTTATAAACTACCTGATTGGACCTGATCGGAGCATAACTGGACCCAGTCGAGTTCCAGTTGGGCACATGTGGAGCCAGTCGAGTTCATAAGAGTCCATGTTAAAATTTTTGGAAAACCTGACTGAATTGGATCGGAGTATAATTAGACCCAGTCGAGTTTCTTTTGAGCTCGACTGAACCCAGTTGGGCACAAATGGAGCCAGTTGAGTTTATAAGAGTCCACATTAAAACATTCTGAAAAATATAATTGGATCATAACTGGATCCAGTCGAATTTTATTTGAGCTCGATCGGACCCAGTTGGGCATAAATGGAGTCAGTCGAGTTCATAAGAGTCCATATTAAAACTTTATAGAAAACCTGACTGAACCTGATCGAAGTATAATCAGATCCACTCCGATTCAGACTCCATGGCTAGAATTAAAGGATTTTTTGTCTGAACCATTCTGGTTGTAGAAGAAGAGAGGAAGTCGACCAGCAATAGCTGCTTTCGCGATGGTAACAACGAATTGGAGAGGAGTTCGATCGAGTGCTCTGTCTTCACCGTGTTTAACTCTTCAAATGCAGAAGAAGGAAGGGGAAGAAGAAGAAGAAGAAGTGTCGGTTTTTTTTTTTTTTTTCCTTTTTGTTGTACCTCCGATGCCTCTTGTAATCTTGGTTTATTAAATGAGTTATTCTAACTTTTTGTTTTTTAAAATTTTAACAGGGCTATAAACGGGTTTTCCCCAAGCCAAGTCTAAAACAATAAAAAACCAAATTATTTAAAAATAAATTGATATAACAAGGTCAATATTTAGAAGTGCACTTGCGAGAAGGACCTAATTCTTCCCCCAAATATCAACAAATGCAAACAGAGAGAATAAACGCCAAGATAAACCAAAACCCCCAAATCAAATACTTCAAATAGAGAATATACTGAAAATCAAATCATAAATCGAGATTCAAATCCACAAACCGAAACCCAAATATCAAACCCATTTGACAGAAACCAAAACAAAATATCAACTAAACTCTCCAGACTGAACCAACAAACAGAAATGGCCGAGTGACAGAGTGAAATAGACACCAAATATGCTAAAAAAACAATAAGAAAGAAAGACACAATCAAAATTCTATAATACCTAAAAGAAAACTGAAAAAAAATAAAAAATAAAAAAATTACACAGTCAAAAAGAAAAAAAAAAAATAAAACGGAGATAGAGAGAGCATTATCATCTAAGAAATATGACCAAAACATGAGAGTGACAATCAGAGAGAGATACGACCAAGCCGAGGGGGTCAATCAGAGATAATGGCGAGAGGGGAGTGAAATGGAACGAGGTTGAGAAGAGAGAGTGAGGGCCTGAACGAGAGGGAGGGAAATGGAATGAAGAGGGGAGAGAGAGCTTGAGAGAAAGAAAAATGGCAACGGCTGAGAGATAGAGGAGAATAAGATAAATGAATGAGTAATTGTATTTAAGTTCCAACACGAGTCCAAAATGGCATCATTCATTGGATTTGCCGACGGAAATCCAATCCATCGGTATATGTATTTAAACAAAATTATATTTTTTTTTCTTTTAAAAAATTTGGTGCTAATAAATAAAGTCCCAGGTAAATCTCCCAGTTTTTCCACAAGCTTTTTCCCTACAGAAATCAGTAAATGCATCGGTATAATCTTAATATACTGACGCATGACCGTCCGCACAAAGCGGCCAAATATACAATTTTGGTGCTATCATTTGCCGACGGGTTTCGTCTCAGCCCGTCGGTACAGCTGAAATTCACCGACGAGTTTTTAATAGCCCCTTGGCAAATGTTGACTTTCTTTTAGTGATATGAGTTTTTTGTATGAGCCATTAATGTGCTTCGAGTATTAGTTCTAAGAGTTTTTATGATCCAGTGATTAAGTTCTTCTAGAGAAGAACTAGGTATCTTCAGGAAAGGATAGGTTCTAGAATGTAGAAGAGAATCCTAATTTATAGAACTAAAAGTACGCTGAAGTAGAGAAGAATGATCTAGCCTTCGAAAAGAGGTCAAGTAAGTCGAGTAGAATTCATAGAATGTATGAGTGATACAGTCAAACACATTGCGTCAAGAAATAAAAAAGAGTCTTATTTTAAATAAATTAATTGATATTTGTATTTTTAAAATTATTATTAATATATTTCTTTCTTTGGCCGTAGCCTTATTAAATAGGTTATTGGGAAATAATTGAACTATCTAAAAATCTCGTGTATCATTTATTTTTTCTTGCTTTTACTTTTGTTTGCTGTGATTAATTGATTAAAGCACAATTTTAGCGAAACGAACTACTGTTACAGTAGCAGCAAATAGCACCAGTGTTGTAACAGCAAAAAAAAATGACCAGATCTGATTTAATTAAATTCTAGTAAAATCTGAAATAATTAATGAAATATCGGCATTCCTACTAACCCGGTGCTTTCAGTAAGGAACGAGCTCACTATTAGGTACGTATTGAAGCAATTCAAGCTTCCACGTCCTTGCTTTGAAATTTAATTCATATTGCTTGATTTTTAGTCATAATAACTACTTTCATGTTTAGTTGAAAAAAGAAAAAATAGTTAAGGGATTCTTTTCAATTATAATCTCATTATCAAAATAAGTACAAGAGCAAAAAAAAAAAAAGAATGATGCGTAATCGAAATTTGAAGAAATAAACTCGAAATTTGAATGGAAAAAAGGCTTTTATTGAAGAACCTGATAGAGCAAATGTCTCATAAGATCAATCTTTTGTAGTTTATTATGTTGGGTCTTGAGGTTAATTTGCTTTCCTCTACAACCATAATTATAACTTGTATATATAAATATATATTTTCCCAGAATTGAGGTTATGACGTATATATGAATTCTAAACTGCAGCGGGATGAGAGGATCAAAACATTGGAAGAAGAGGTATACTTCTTCCTCATATCTTTTTTGTTGAATTTTTGTCGTTTCGTGGCTCTTTTATTTCAAATGAGAGCAATAAGTACCTCTAATATGGTTTGATTGTCCAGTAGAAATTGGATTTGATTTCTTTGTTATACTTTTAGGTGGCTGACACTTACAAAATGATGGTTTTCTTTGACTCTCAGAGGAGAATTGCTTGGAGGAATTGACTACGAGAATGACTGGATCGATGACTCAAGTTGTTCGAATCACTTGACTAGTGATAGAAAAAATCTGGAAAATATAAACGAGTACCAAGGAAAGCCGAGTGGTGATAACGATGAAATATTGAATGTTGCTGATTTTCAAATATCTGTAAAAAAACCAATGTGCCTTGTCATAGTATCCAATTAATAAAGTGGCACATCAAGGTGTCTGTCATATCCTCGGCATATCAATAGTACAAGTAAACGTCATAAGGTCACTACAATCTATTTGAACCACATGAAGTTAAGGTGCATCAAGATATGAAGATATCAAGTACATCAACAATGGATAGAATGATGATCAGAGTCTGTTTACATAGCTGCTTACATAAACAAAGTACAAATGAATGGGACAACATATTTGTGTCACATAAGACTAGGACATATAAACTATCATAAGTTAAAAGTGCTAATGAAGAAGTCAATGCTCATATACCCTTCTCAGCTAGATCTGAGAGTAGATATTGTCAGTGCAGGATGCCATTGCAGTAAAACGCATCAATTATCAGACAGGAAATGAAATTACAAAGTAAAAGTACTATTAGAGCTTGTTCACTCTGATGTTTTTGGGCCAATCAAGCAATCATGTATTAGCAAAATGCGGTATATTGGTATGTATGACTTTGTTTTTATAACAGAAATCCAATATAGTAATAGAATTTAAATATTTAGAGAAAATGTAGAAGGAGAAGGCGGCAGGAAAATTTAATGTTATGTGCACAAACAATGGTAGAGAATAAATGATAGATGAATTTTCCTAGTATCTCAATGATTGCAAGAAAAGACATCAGTTTACTTGTCAAAATATATCACAACAGATGGTATAGGTGAGCTCAAGAACCAACATTATTCAGAAACGTATTAGAGCATGTTACATGTGAAAAATTTACTCGACAGATTTTGGGGCTGAGCGTAAGAAGACAACGGCCCAAACCATCAGTAGCTATTCCCAGCCATGGCTAAGATTTATCTCACCCTTTGAGAAATTATAGGATGCTAAACTCGCAGTCTGTAACATTAAAGTTTTTGGATGTTTCTGCTATATATTCTTTCCGAGCCACCTATGTAGCAAGTTCGACAGAAAGGTAGTTCGATATATCTTTGTAGGATATAATTATTGGAATTAAAAAACGATTTTCGCAGCGGAAGATTGGCCTAGGAATATTCAAAAATTTTCTCAAAACAATTGACTATATGAGTGCATAGTATTAATTTATAGCA
>JXTC01000084.1:211404-235820 GCA_002914845.1 Trema orientale | reverse complement strand
CTATGCATGCTCATGTATGCTTTAAAATCTCATCAAGTTCCCATTGTACACTTTTCTTTCTTAAACATTTGAGTCCGTATATTTTCTTTAAAAATATTCATAGTAGGGCCCCTTAGTACAATGCTAGTCTCGTAAGTCGATAGGCAGTGATAACATTTGACAGAAACCCTGGCCAAGAGTAAAAATAAGGTGCGACCATCGTGTGGGTTTTTGAAAACTCCTTTCCTCATCAAAGGGGCATCCCACACCATGCTAATATTGTCCCGCTTCAGCAAGACACATCATAAGATCCATAAGTCCCGCTTCAACAGGAGAGTCTATATCGACAGACTTACCTACCCAGCTCCGACAGACTAGCAATTGCTATTAAAATTTATCTTATAAAATTGGTATAATGGTACGCACTTTCAAATACTCTGTAATAAAATTCTCAATTTGTATACAAGACGTGCCATGCACCTGTTATTTCATAATTTTCAAGAATGAGTAAGTTTTACATAATAACATCTTCCATATAACTCTTATGATGCAAATGTAAGTTTTTACTTACTTCGTATCTTAAATAAAAATTGATAGTAGAAAGGATCAATATCCTTGAGAGACTGGTGTGCCAATCACCTGTCATGAATTTCTTTTATTCAAGGTGCACATTGTACTAAAAGAATGCATCAAGATACTTGAACTAGAACGAAATTAGAACTTTCACTGATTTAGGAAGCTTGATCTTAAAATGACTCAGAAGTGTACAAATCACTTGAAGTACTTAGTAACCAATAACTAGCATTGAAAAACTGTTCAAAAGTATTAAAATATGAACGCTACTTTGTTAGCACAAAATGATTCAAGTGGCACATAATTTTGTGAAAATTAGTCCAAATGCCTCTAAATGGTGCCATTTCATTTTAAAAATATTTGGACAGTACCTTCCCTAATTCTAGGACATTCCCACATCTTTTAAATCATTGTTTAAGATCTATAATAAAAATAAACAATCAAATTCTCACATATACACATCAAAGAGGATCATTTAGAACAACCTAAGTGCACTTGAATTCTTTTTAATTTAAACAAAGTTTAAAACTAATTTTACACTTGTGTGCCATAGTCAGCCATCAAATGAGTATAATAAATAATAGGATCAATAAAATATATACTCTAAGTTTAAGAAATCAGATTACAAATATAGAAAACTTAATCTACTACACAAAAAATACTTAAATCCATAAATAACAAACTTTGGGGCTTTAGGTCTAAATTTAATCCTCTACTAAAACTTTATATTTCCAACAATATTCAAGGGTTCCTAGGACTATTATTTATCAAATAATAGCTTTGGTTTAAGAGCTAAAATAGAAGAAATTAACTATAAATTTAAAATCCTACATACTGGTCTAAGCTTTTACTGGACTTCTTGCCTTCTATCTCCACCAAACTGATTTCTAAGGCTTAGAAATAGATTTTTGGACTTAAGAGGACCTGAAGGAACCATTATTTAAGTAGGAATAAGTGGAGAACTGAAATTAAAGATCAAGACCTAGGAAGAAGAACTAGTAGAATTACCTTGACTAGTTTTAGACTATCTTGCTTTCTAAAGCTCTAACTTGAGTTCTACTATTTGAAAACTCTTGGATATGGCTAAGAGGAGTTGAGAGAAGTGTAAAAATAGGTTAGAGAGTTTTAGGTCATGGCTGGAGAGAAAGAGAAAGAAAATGACCAGATATGGCTAAAAGTGATACTTGATGGCTAAGAAATGGCAATACTTACTTAATTTCTAAGGGGTATTTTGCAAATTAATTTCTATGTGTCCAGCTCTAAAACATCCCTAGTATAGTCACCACATTACTGATCACTCCTATGTACCCAAGTGTAACCAAAGTTGGTATCCTGGCTTAGAAAGTGAAAACTAGTCATACTTTGACTTACGATCCCATGTGACAAGTTTCATTATAATTTGGTGGGACCTATCCCTATAACCAATCATTAAATATAAAAATAAGTCAATTAGACTCCAATTAATAATGCAAACATAGTATTAGTACTTAATAATTAGAATGTAAAAAAATGACATTACGCAATTAAGCTGAATCTAAGTTAGCTTATTGCAATAAAACACAAATTGGTTTCGTAAATACCACCTCATGCTTACCCTGAGTCGACAAATAAAATACTATAAATGAGTCCTAAATATTTTATTAAAGCTATTTGATGTGTTAAACACACAATAAATTCGGCTCTGAAATGCATGAAAATTGTATTTTACCAAAAAACTACTATTTGACCAAGTTATTAACAAGTATGATCCTAATGTATGTGTACATAATATTGCATTCATAAATATATTCTTTCTCTATTTAGCATATCCAGCTCTCTCTCTGAGGGTATTGAACCTTTACACTACATCAGGACACTTCGACAATCATTAGTATAATAATATGCATGTAAATGCACATAACGTAATGAATGAGTATGTTTCTATGAAAGTGGTATTAATGACTTCTAGATGCCTATTATGCAATTAGGACATGTTTATTATTGGCCTAGTATGCATGTGAGAATCTTGAGCACCACAATTCTTCCCTCCTTATAAAATTTCATCGTCGAAATTTGCTTACCCAAATAAGTGTTGATACTTAGTTTTTATCCCTTCTTCCGAAGATCTTTACTGTAATGTGTTGCCTATAGATGTTGCTCATATCCTCTTTGGTCGTCCTTGGCTCTATGATCATGCTGTCAAAGATTGTGTTTGAGCTAACACTTATACATTCCGACATGAGGGTAAACGTATTAATCTCGTGCCAGCAAAGCCTACGACCCATATTAAATCGGCTGCCAAGTCCAATCCTAAAGCTTCTACTCATCATCGCATTCAACTTATATCACCCAAGCCTTTTGAACGTGAATGTGCTGACACTGGTGTAGTTTATGCTCTTGTCCACAAGGATGGTTTTCACCTTCCTTCTGCATCTTGTATTACTTTACTCTCTCCTTTACTTGATGAATTTAAGGGTCTTATGCCTACTGAGTTACCTAATGAATTACCACGACATTCCATATGCCATTGATTTGGTACCTAGTTCACACTTGCCAAATCTTCCTCATTATCATATGAATCCTACCGAGCATGAGGAATTAAATCGTCAAGTTGATGGTCTCCTTGCTAAAGGCTTTGTACGCCATAGCCTTAGTCCTTGTGCTGTTCCGCTTCTCCTTACTCCTAAGAAAGATGGATCTTGGAGAATGTATGCTGATTGTTGTGCTATTAACAAGATTACTGTGAAGTACCGTTTTCCTATTCCCCGCCTTGATGATATGCTTGATGAACTAGCCGGAACTCAATGGTTTTCTGATTTGTACAGTGGTTATCGTCAGATTCGTATTCGGCCTGGTGATGAATGGAAGACTGCTTTCAAGACTCCTGATGGTTTATATGAATGGCTCGTTATGCCATTTGGCATGTCCAATACACCTAGTACATTCATGAGAGTGATGACTCATGTTTTGCGTCCTCTCTTAGGAAAGTTTCTTGTCATCTATTTTTGATGATATTTTGATCTACAGTCATTCTGAGACTGAACATTTTGACCATCTTTGACAAGTTTTTTAGAAACTTCCTGATGAGAAGTTGTATATTAATCTTCAGAAGTGTTCTTTTCTGCAACCTAAGGTTCCTTTTCCAAGGTTACATTGTCTCTGCTCAAGGAATTTCTGCTGATTTTGATAAAGTCAAGGTTATTAAAGATTGGCCCAAACCTACTACTTTGACTATTGCCCGTAGTTTTCATAGCCTTGCTTCTTTTTATCGCCGATTCATCAAAGGATTCAGTACTATCACTGCTCCTATTACTAAATGTTTGAAGAAAAGGGAATTTAAATGGACTCCTACCGCTCATCGAGCTTACCTTGACGTCAAGTAGAAGATGATAGAAGCTCCTGTGCTACGCCATCCCGATCTTTTCAGAGTTTTTGAAGTTGCTTGTGATGCCTCTGGCGTAGGTATTGGAGGAGTTTTAAGCCCAGATGGTCATCTTATTGCATATTTTAGTGAAAAGTTAAATGAGGCAAAACAATGCTACTCTACTTATGACAAGGAATTTTATGTTATTATTCAGTCTCTTTGACATTGGAGGTATTATTTACTATCCAAAGAATTTGTTCTTTATTCCGATCATCAAGCTTTGAAGTATATTTATTCTCAGCGTAAGTTGAGTGATCGTCATGCAAAATGGGTACAATTTCTGCAAGATTATACTTTTGTTCTTAATCATCATTCTAGGGTAGAAAACAAAGCCACCGATGCTCTTAGTCGTGTTGCTACTATTTTACAATCGATGAGTACTAAAGTGATTGGGTTTGAAAGGCTTAAAGATGAATATCATACTTATCCAGATTTTGGTGTTGTTTTCAAGGATCTGCTTGATTGTTCTGGAAAGGTACATCCCAATTTTCTCATTCGTGATGGATTCCTTTTCAAAGGAGTTAGTATCGTCGTCTAATGCATCGACAGTATTAGTGATATGAATAACACGTAATGGGGCTTGGACGACTGGTGTTGGCAAAATTCCGGTGTGAACATTCTCTGACTGTGATAAAGAAGAGCTGGAAGAATGAGTGACAGGAATATTGACAGGCTGTTTCCCAATAGATTTATTAGTTTGCTCAATTTTCTCTGATAAATGAGCGTAATTAGTGTCCAAATCGCATAGTAGAGACAGAATTGGCTAATTGAGTAATCAATTGAGTCAAATAAACAATTTGCTCATCTGTAGTAGCTTTCTTTGTTAGACTCGTGGATGAATCTCTTGTAGTCATAGTGAAACTTCAAGATTCCACTAATAAAGTATGTAAAAATAGTGTCAAAACTTACCCAAATAAGTGTGGATACTTAATTTTCATCCCTTCTTCTCTTTCCTATGTGGCCTCTTCCACTTTATGGTTCTTCCATAGTACTTTGACCAAAGGGATTTTCTTGTTTTTAGGTTCTTTTTCTTTTGTATCCAAAATCTTTACTGGATGTTCCTCGTAATTCACGTCTTGACTTAGCTCCAATTGCTCATAATTCAAAACATGTGAAGGATTTGAAATATACCTTTTTAACATAGAGACATGAAATAAATTGTGTACATTCGACAATGAAGATGACAAAGCGAGTCTATAGGCAACATCTCCAACTTTGTCGACTATTTCAAAACGACCTACATATCTGGGACTTAGTTTCCCTTTCTTCCGAAACCTCATTATTCCTTTTATGAGAGCAATCTTCAGGAATACTTTATCTCCAATGTTAAATTCTAGTTTTCTTCTTTGAGGATCTGAGTAACGTTTTCTGTCTACTTTGAGTAGCTAGTATCTTTTTTTAAATCTTTTCTATTGCCTCATTTGTCTCTCTTACTAATTCTGGACAAAGAAATTTTCTCTCTCAATTTCATCCTAATGAATAGGAGATCTGCACTTTCTTCCATACAATGCCTCATATGGGGGCATTTCAATGGATGCTTGGTAACTATTATTATAAGCAAATTCCGTAAGTGGCAAGTATTTGCTCCAAATACATGGAAATCTAACGCACAAGCTCTGAGCATGTCTTCAGGGTCTGTATGGTTAAATCTGATTGCCCATTGGTCTGAGGATGAAAAGCTATACTAAATGTCAATTTTGTACCTATTGCCTCTTGAACATTCCTCCAAAATTTTAATGTAAATCTAAAATCTTAGTCAGAAATAGTAACTTTTAGAACACCACGTAATCTCACAATCTCCTGAACATATAACCGAGCAAACTGGTCCAAGTTATAGGTTATTCTAACCGAAAGGAAATGAGCTGATTTCATATATCTATCCACAATCACCCAAATAGTATCATGTCCCTTATTTGTCTTAGGAAGTCTAACAACAAGATCTATACCAGTCTCTTCCCATTTATATTACGGTATGTTCAAAGGCTTTAGTTTCCCAGTAGGTCTTTGATATTCAACCTCGACTTGCTGGCACATGAGACACTGCTCTACGAAACTCAACCACATCTTTCTTTATACTAGGCCACCAGTAATGCATCTTTAAGTCTCTATACATCTTTGTAGTATCAAGACGCACAGAGTAAGGAGTGGTATGAGCTTCCGCCAATATCTCCCTTCTAACACTTCCACCAAGCACACATAATCTATTTACATATCTGATTACACTATCACTAGAAATTTAGAAAGCCACCTCCTTTCCAGATTTTATCTTACTTTTTAAATTCATCAAATAGAAATCCATATTCTAGCCTTGTTTGATACTCTCTAAAATTGTTGGTTGCAGAGTAAGAGCTGCTAATCTTTTTGTCAAACCTGTAGGCACAATCTCTAACTCTAACTGATGTAAATCCGTTAAGAGATGCTTCATACCAACATACTTAACAGTTATAATTGTGATGCCCAAGATTCTCACATACATAATAAGCCAATAATAAATATATTCATATTGCATAATAGACATTTCAAGCAACTAGTATCAATTTCATGGTAAATTACTTATTCTGATTGTTAAATGATCTTTATTATTGTACTAATATTTGTGGAAGTGCTCCCATGCAGTATAAAGGCTCAGTACCCTCAGAGAGAGAGAGCTTGGTGTGTGAAAGGAACAAAGAATATATTTATGAATAGTAATACTATACGAACATGCATTAAAATCATATCTGCTGATAACTTAGTCAAATAGTTATTTTTTGGTAAAATGTATTTTTCACGCTTTTCGGAATCAAATTCACTATGCATTTAATATGTCAAATAGCTTTTTATTTAATGTGTAGAAAATATTTCTAGCATTTTTCAAAATGTTGGTTTCAGATAAGCACGACGTGGCAGTTACTGTACTGAACTGTGTTTAATTACACTAAACTAGCTTAGATTAAGCTTAATCGCGTAATGTCATCTTTGTGCACTCAAATAATTAGGTATTGATACTTTGTTTGGAATATCAATTAGAGTCTAATTGACTTATTTTTATGTTTAATGATTGGTTATGGGGCTAGGTTTCACTAGATTACAATAAGATTGACCATATAGGATTATAGGTCAAAGTATGACTAGTTTTCACCTCTTAAGCTAGGTTTCATCATTTTGGTCTACACTTGGGTGTATAGGATGGACCAGCAACGTGGTGAATATGCTAAGGATATTTTAGAGCTGGACACATGGAAAATAAGGTGTAAAATTCCCAAAATACCCCTTAGAACTTAAGTTATGCCATTTCTTAGTCATTAAGTATCACTTTTGGACCAAATCTGATAATTCTCTTCTCCTTTTTCTCCAACCATTACTTGAAACTCTCCCACTCATTTTTAGACTTCTCTCGGCTCCTCTTAACCATTTCCAGGAGTTTCCGAATGGTAGAACTCAATTTGGAGCTCAAAAAAGCAAGATAGGTCCAAACTAGTCAAGGTAATTCTACTAATTCTCCTTCTCAGGTTTTGTTTTCTTATTTCAATTCTCCACCTGATACCACTTAAATAATGATTCCTCTAGGTTCTTTTGAGTCCTAAGATCAATTTCTAAGCCATAGAAATCAGTTTTGTGGAAGAAGAAGGCAAGAGCTTCAACAAAGGTTCAAACTAGTCAAGGTGAAGTTTTTATGGAATTTTGAATTGGTAATTTATTTCTGTTGCATTAGCTGTAACACGCCCTAGTTTAACCATATTGCCATATACAGCCAAACTAGGAAGTGTTATTCTTTCTTAAACGTTATCTTTAGTTTTATAAAAATGTGGGCAAATTTAAACTTTCTAAAACCTTTAAACAAAGCAACTGCATGGCATTTCTTGTTAAAAGTATCTTTACAAAATGTACAATCAAAAGAAGTTTTTACTAGTCTATTTTGCCATCAGTGGTACTATTTACATTATACAAAAATATCTGAAACCAACAAAAAATATCGCCCACAGGTCAAGCTCGCCCACATCTATATGATCATGGTGACAAAAGGCAAGCCAGACAATCAGCTAGTCAACACCAAAATGTGCCTCCTCATCTGCATCACAAGACTAAAATGAGCTAAAGCTCAGTAAGTAAAAACTATGCATGCTTATGCATGCTTTAAAATCCCATAAAGTTTCCATTGTACCCTTTTCTTTCTTAAACATTTGAGTCCATGTATTTTCCTTAAAAATTATTCATAGTTGGGCCTCTTAGCATACTGCTAGTCTCGTAAGTCGATAGGCCGTGATAATATTGGGCAGAAACTCTGGCCAAGAGTAAAAATAAATTGTGACCGTCATGTGAAGTTTTTGAAAACTCCTTCCCTCGTCAAAGGGGCATCCCATACCGTGCTAATATTGTCCCACTTCAATGAGACACATCATAAGATCCGCAAGTCCCACTTCAATGGGAGAGTCTGCATCAACAGACTTACGTACCCAGCTCCGACAGACTAGCAATTGTACTTAAAACTTATCTTATAAAATTGGTACAATGGTACTTACTTTCAAATACCTTGTAATAAAATTATCAATTTGTATGCAAGACGTGCCATGCATATGCCACTTTATAACTTTCAAGAATAAGTAAGTTTCACATAATGACATCTTCCATATAGTTCTTGTGATGCAGTTGTAAGCCTTTACTTACCTCGTGTCTTGAATAGAAATTATTAGTGGAAAGGGGCAATATCATCTAGAGATTGGTGTGCTAATCACCTGTCATAAATTACTGTTATTCTGAATGCACATTTTGTCAAAAGAATGCATCAAGATACTTGAACAAGACAGAAATCTGAACTTTCACCAATTTAGGAAACTTGATCTTAAAATGACTCGGAAGTGTATAAATCACTTAGGGCACCTAATAGTCAATAACTAGCGTTGAAAAACTATTCAAAAGTATTAAAATATGAATACTAGGTCATTAGCACCAAAATAATCCAAAATGGCACATAATCTTATAAAACTAGTCTAATTATCTCTAAATGGTGCCATTTCATTTTAAAAATATTTGGACAGTACCTCCCCTATTTCTACGGCATTCCACATGATTAAAATCATGGTTTTAAATCTGTAATAACATTTAACAAGCTAATTCCCACATATACACATCAAAAGAAATATATAGGATAACATAAAAACACATTTAAAATCCTTTTCAGTTTAGACAAGTTTAAAACAATTTGTACACTGGTCTCTGGCTACAAATAGCAACTAAATTAATAGAATAAGTAATAGAATCCATGACATATCCTTTGCAAGGTTAGGAAATTAGATTACAAATAGCAAACTTTGGGGCTTTAGGTCTAACGTTAATCTTCTACTTAAATTTTATGTTTCCAGCAATATATAAGAATTCCTAGAACCATTATTCATCAAATAATAGCTCAGGTTTAAGAGATAAAATAAAAGAAATTAACTATAAGTTCAAAATCCTACATAATGCTCACCTTGATTAGTTTGAGCTTTTTCTGAAGTTCTTGCCTTCTACCTCTACCAAACTAATTCCCAAGGCTTAGAATTAGATTTTAGGACTCAAGAGGACCTGAAGGAACCATTATTTAAGTGGTAGCAAGTGGAGAATTAAAATTAAAGAAAAGACCTAGGAAGAAGAACTTGTAGAATTACCTTGTATAGTTTTGATCTATCTTCCGTTCTAGAGTTCCAATTTGAGTCCTACCACTTGGAAACTCTTGGAAATGGTTAAGGGAAGTTGGGAGAGGTCTAAAACTGAGTTGGAGAGTCTCAGGCCGCGATTGAAGAGAAAGGAAAAGCAAATGACCAGATTTGGTCTAAAAGTGATACTTAATGACTAAGAAATGGCATAACTTAAATTCTATGACGTATTTTGGGTATTTTGTTCATTGCTTTCCATGTGTCCAGCTCTAAAACATCCTTAACATAGTCACCACGTTGCTGCTCACTCCTATACACCCAAGTGTAGACCAAAATAGTAAAATATGGTCATTTGCTTTGACTTATGATCCTATATGGCCAATCTTAACGTAATTTGGTGGAACCTAGCCCCATAACCAGTCATTAAACATAAAAATAAGTCAATTACACTCCAATTAACATTGCAAACATAGTATTAGCACTCAATTATTAGAATGCACAAAAATGACATTACACGATTAAGCTTAATCTACGCTAGCTTAGTGCAACTAAATACGAATTAGTGTCCTGAATGTCACCTCGTGCTTACCTGGAGCTGACAAATAAAATGCTATAAATGAGTCCTAGACATTAAATTAAGCCTATTTGACGTGTTAAACACACAGTGAATTCGGCTTCGAAGTACGTGAAAATTGCATTTTATCGAAAGACTACTATTTGACCAAGTTATCAACAAATCTGATCTTAATGCATGTGCACATAGTATTACTTTCATAATTATATTCTTTGTTCCTTTCACACACCAAGCTCTCTCTCTGAGGGTAAGTGAAAATTGCATTTTATCGAAAGACTACTATTTGACCAAGTTATCAACAAATCTGATCTTAATGCATGTGCACATAGTATTACTTTCATAATTATATTCTTTGTTCCTTTCACACACCAAGCTCTCTCTCTGAGGGTACTGAGCCTTTACACTGTATCGGGACACTTCGACAAGCATTAGTGTAGTAACATGTATATAAATGAACATAACATAATAAATAAGCATATTACTATGAAAGTGATATTAATGAATTCTAGATACCTAATATGCTAGAACATATTCATTATTAGCTTAGTATGCATGTGAGAATCTCGGGCATCACAATTCTCCCCTCCTTATAAAATTTCGTCCTCGAAATGTACTTACCCAAATAAGTGTGGGTACTTAGTTCTCATCTCTTCTTCTCTTTCCCATGTGGCTATTTTTACTTCATGGTTCTTCCACTGTACTTTTACCAATAGGATTTTCTTGTTTCTAAGTTCCTTCTCTTTTGTATCCAAGATCTTCACTGGATGTTCCTCGTAACTCACGTCTTGACTTAGCTCTAGTTGCTCATATTTCAAAATATGTGAAGGATTTGAAATGTACTTTCTTAACATAGAGACGTGACATACATTGTGTACATTCGACAATGAAGTTGGTAAAGCGAGTCTATATGCAACGTCTCGAACTTTGTCGAGTATCTCGAAAAGACCTACATATCTGGGACTTAGCTTTCCTTTCTTTCCAAATCTCATGATTCCTTTCATGGGAGCAATCTTTAGGAATACGTTATCTCTAACGTTAAATTCTAGTTTTCTTCTTTGAGGATCTGAGTAACGTTTCTGTCTACTTTGAGCTGCAAGTATCCTTTTTCGAATCTTTTCTGCTGCCTCATTTGTCTCTCTCATCAGTCCTTGACCAAGAAATTTTCTCTCCCCCATCTCATCCCAATGAATTGAAGATCTACACTTTCTTCCATACAACGCTTCATAAGGAGGCATTTCAATGGAAGCTTGGTAACTGTTATTGTTAGCAAATTCTATAAGTGCTACATATTTGCTCCAAGATCCATGAAAATCCAATACACAAGCTCTGAGCATGTCTTCAAGGGTCTGTATAGTTCTCTCCGATTGCCCATCAGTTTGAGGATGAAAAGTTGTGCTCAATGCCAAATTTGTACCCATTGCCTCTTGAACACTCCTCCAAAATTTTGAAGTAAATCTAGAATCTCAGTCAGAAATGATAACTTTTTGAATACCATGTAGTCTCACAATCTCCTGGACATATAACCAAGCAAACTGGTCCATGCTATAGGTTATTCTAACCAGAAAGAAATGAGCTGATTTGGTATATCTATCCACAATCACCCAAATAGCATCATATCCCTTGTTTGTCTTAGGAAGTCCAACAACAAGATCCATAGCAATCTCTTCTCATTTCCATTGGAGTATGTTCAAAGGCTTTAATTTACCAGCAGGTCTTTGATGTTCAGCTTTAATTTTTTGGCACATGAGACACTGCTTTACAAACTCAAATCACATCTTTCTTTATACCAGGCCACCAATAATGCATCTTTAAGTCCCTATACATCTTTGTAGTACCAGGATGCACAGAGTAAGGAGTGGTATGAGCTTCTGTCAATATCTCCTTTCTTACAATTCCACTAAGCACACACAATCTATTTCCATATCTGATTATACCATCACTAGAAATTTGGAAGGCCACCTCCTTTCTGGATTCTATCTTACTCTTTAAATTCATCAAATAAGGATCCGTATTCTGACCTTGTTTGATACTCTCTAAAATTGTTGGTTGTAGAGTAAGAGCTGCCAATCTTTCTGTTAAATCTGTAGGCACAATCTCTAACTCTAACATATGTAAATCTATTAAGAGATGCTTCACATCAATATACTCAACAGTCATAGTAGCCAATGATTTCCGGCTTAGAGCATCAGCAACCACATTGGCTTTTCTTAGATGATAGTTAATCTCGCAGTCATAATCTTTCACCAGTTCAAGCTATCTTCTTTGTCTCATATTTAGTTCCTTTTGGGTAAAAAAGTACTTGAGACTCTTGTGATCTGTGTAGATCTCACATTTCTCCCTATAAAGATAGCGTCTCCAAATTTTTAGTGCAAAAACAAGTGCTGCTAACTCTAAATCATGGGTAAGATACTTCTTTTTATATTCCTTCAATTGTCTAGAGGCATAAGCAATGACTTTGCCATTTTGCATCAAAACATATCCTAGACCATTCATTGAGGTATCACTGTAAACAACAAATCCTCTTGATCCGGACGGTATTGAAAGTATAGGGGTTGTTACCAAACGATGCTTCAATTCCTCAAAACTCTTTTCACAATTATTGTTCCATTGAAACTTCACATCTTTCCTTGTTAAATGAGTCAATGGAGAGGCCAGCTTCGAAAACCCTTCAACAAAATGTTTATAATAACCAGCTGACCCTAAGAAGCTTCAAATCTCAAAAACATTTGTAGGTCTTGGCCGATAACTCACAGCTTCAACTTTCATTGGATCCACAGAAATACCATTTTTAGAAACCACATGACCAAGGAAGAGAACTTTTTCCAACCAGAATTCGCACTTCTTAAACTTAGCATACAACTGCTTTTCCTTAAGAATTCTCAAAACGGTCCTCAAATGTTCCATATGCTCCTCCCTTGAACGTGAGTAAATCAAAATATCATCGATGAAAACTATAACAAATTTATCTAAGAAATCTTTGAACACTCTATTCATCGTGTCCATGAAAGCAGTTGGGGCATTACTTAATCCAAAGGGCATCACCAAAAACTCATAGTGCCCATATCTCATTCTGAAAGCTATTTTTGGAATATCTTCCTTCTTAATTTTCAACTGGTGGTATCCTGACCTTAAATCAATCTTTGAAAATACAGAAGCTCCTTGCAGTTGATCAAACAAATCATCAATTCTAGGAAAGGGATACTTGTTTTTGATTGTGACCCTATTCAACTCTCTATAATCAATGCAAAGCCTCATAGTCCCATCTTTCTTTTTTACAAACAAAACTGGAGCAACCCATGGTGAAAAGCTTGGGCGAATAAAACTCTTGTCCAATAACTCCTGTAACTGTACTTTCAATTCCTTTAATTCTGCTGGAGCTATTCTATAAGGTGCCTTCGAGATAGGAGCCGTACCAGACAATAAGTCAATAACGAACTCTATCTCTCGATCGAGTGGTAACCCAAGCAAATCTTCAGGAAATATATCAAGAAATTCATTAACTACCAGTACTTCCTTAGGCTTCACTTTTAACTCTTCTCTAGTATCTATTATACTTGCCAAGTAACCCATACATCCTTTATCTAGTAACTTCCTTGCTTTTATTGAGGAAATGATTGGAATCATCGAGTTTCCACTAGTACCAACAAAAGTGAATTTCTCTATACTTGGTGGCTGAAACACTACCCTCTTTAAATAGCAACCAATAGTAGCATGGTATTTAGATAACCAATCTATTCCCAAAACAACCTCAAAATCATGCATATCCAGTACTATCAAATCTACACACAAGTCTTTGTTAGCTATTCGGATTGGATATGCTTTGAGAACTTGATCAGAACATAAAGCTTCTCCTAATGGAATGATCACACAGTAATTGAAATTCAAGTACTCTGGTGTTTTGCCCAATTTCCTCACAAATGCAGGTGATGCAAATGAATATGTAGCCCCTGAGTCTATTAATGCATGAATAGGAATACCAGAGATAATCACTAGAATTTTGGAAGGCCACCTCCTTTCCAGATTCTATCTTACTCTTTAAATTCATCAAATAAGGATCTATATTCTGGCCTTGTTTGATACTCTCTAAAATTGTTGGTTGCAGAGTAAGAGCTGGCAATCTTTCTGTTAATCCTGGAGGCACAATCACTAACTCTAACTTACGTAAATCTATTAAGAGATGCTTCATATCAATATATTTAACAGTCATAGCAGCCAATGATTTCCTGCTTAGAGCATCAGCAACCACATTGGCTTTTCCTGGATGATAATTAATCTCACAGTTATAATCTTTCACCAATTCAAGCCGTCTTCTTTGTCTTATATTCAGTTCCTTTTGGGTAAAGAAGTACTTGAGACTCTTGTGATCTGTGTATATCTCAAATTTCTCCCTATAAGGATAGTGTCTCCAAATTTTCAGAGCAAAAATAACTACGGCTAGCTCTAAATCATGAGTAGGATACTTCTTTTCATATTCTTTTAATTACCTAGAGGCATAAGCAATGACTTTGCAATCTTGCGTCAAAACACATTCCAGACCATTTTTCGAGTCATCACTATAAACAACAAATCCTCTTTATTCAGACTGTATCCAAAGTATAAGGGCTGTTGCCAAATGATGCTTCAATTCCTCAAAACTCCTTTCACAATTTTTGTTCCATTGAAATTCATATTTTTCCTTGTTTAATGAGTCAATGGAGAAGCCAACTTCGAGAACCCTTCAACAAAATATCTATAATAACCAGCTAATCCCAAGAAGCTACGAATCTCAGAAACATTTGAAGGTTTTGGCCAATTACTCACAGCTTCAACTTTCGTTAGATCCAGAGAAATACCATTTTCAGAAATCACATGACCAAGGAAGATAACTTTCTCTAATCAGAATTCAGACTTCTTAAACTTAGCATGCAACTACTTTTCCTTAAGAGTTCTCAAAACGGTCCTTAAATATTCCATATGCTCCACCCTTGAGCATGAGCAAATCAGAATATCATCGATGAAAACTATAACGAATTTATCTAAGAAATCTTTGAACACTCTATTCATTATGTCCATGAAAGCAGCTGGGGTATTAGTTAATCCAAAGAGCATCACTAAAAACTCAGTGCCCGTATCTTGTTCTCAAGGCTGTTTTTGAAATGTTTTCCTCCTTAATTTTCAACTGGTGGTATCCTAATCTTAAATCAATCTTCGAGAATACCGAAGCTCCTTGCAGTTAATCAAATAAATCATTAACTCTGGGAAAGGGATACTTGTTTCTGATTGTGATCTTATTCAGCTCTCTATAATCAATGCAAAGCCTCATAGTCCTATCTTTTTTCTTTACAAATTAAACTGGAGCACCCCATGGTGAAAAGCTTGGACGAATAAAACCCTTATCCAATAATTCTTGTAACTATACTTTCAATTCTTTCAACTTTATTGGAGCCATTCTATAAGGTGCCTTGGAAATAGGAGCCGTACTAGGAATAAGTCAATAACAAACTCTATCTCTCTATCAGGTGGTAATCCAGACTAATCTTCAGGAAATATATCTAAAAATTCATTAATTACTGGTACTTCTTCAGATTTCATTTTTAACTCTTCTCTAATCTGTTATGTTTGCCAAGTAACCATGCATCTCTTCTCTAGTAACTTCCTTATTTTTTATTGAGGAAATGATTAGAATCATTGAGTTTCTACTAGTACCAACAAAAGTGAACTTCTCTATACTTGGTGGCTGAAACACTACCTTTTTTCTATAGCAATCAATAGTAGCATGATATTTAGATAACCAATCCATACCTAAAATAACTTCAAAATCTTGCATATCAAATACTATCAAATCTATACACAAGTCTTTACCAGCTATTTGGATTGGACATGCCTTGAGAACTTGATCAGAACATAAAGCTTCTTTTGACAGGATAGTTACACAATATTTAAAATTCAAGTATTCTGGTGTTTTGCCCAATTTCCTCACAAATGTAGGTAATGCAAATGAATATGTAGCCCCTGAATCTATTAATACATGAATAGGAATACTAAAGATAAGAATCTCATCTGCTGTAACAGGTAGGTTTGCCTCGGCATCTTCTTTGGTCATTATATTCACACAAGCTGGAACTCTCTTCTGCTCCTCTGAAGTATTTGGATAATTCTTTGCAAAGTGTCTAGACTTTCCATACAGAAAGCAAGTACCAGAACCCATTAAACACTCTCCACGATAAGTCTTCTCACATCTAGGACAAACGGTCCTATGAGTAGTAGCTAATTGTGTTTGCTAGCCTGTACCTTAATGTTTTTGGGGCTCTTGTCTTTCACCTTGATTCTGTTGCCACTTTCTTTTATTTTTACTAGCCCCAAGTTGAGATTCTCTTCCAAAGGCTGTATTTTTCCTTGCCATATTTATATTCCTGCGAATTTCCTGTGCTTTTATAACCCTTAGCTCAGCCTCTTCTGCTTCAAGAGCTTTGTCTGCAACCTCAGCATATGGTATATCTTTATGAGCAGATATGTTAACATCCCTATAGATTTCTGCCTTGAGCCCTTGGAGGAACTGGTTTATTTTTAGCTCATTTCTACTCACCTGGAGCAAATCGAGATGACTCTTCAAATTTCTTTATGTAGTCACTAACAGACATATTTCCCTAATTCAGATTAAAAAACTCAGCAGCCTTCATCATTTATGTGCATTGCTGAAATATTTTCTGTAGAATATTTCCTTAAACTACTCCTAAGTAAGCCTGTTAATATTAGTGATGGACTTTATAGAATCCCACTAGTGTCTCACATCCATCTGGAACATAAAAGTGGCACATAAAACCTTTTCCTCATCAGTGATTCTAATGTAATTGAAGATACTCTCAATACTCCGAATCCACTCTTCTACAAATAGTGGATTAGTTTCACCCTTGAAAGATGGAGGCTTATTCTTTCTAAACCTCTCACAAGCTAGTTCATAATTTTTTTGTCTAGCTGGGGCTTATGGTGTTGGTTGATCTTTACGTCTTTCCTCTCTTTCTATAAGCCTTTCTAATTCTCTTGCTTGTGTCTCAACCAGCTTTGTTAACCTACCTATAACAGCATCCTTGTTGGTCTCATTTTCAATAGTACTTCTCCTATCAACTCCTCGCTAATTAGTTTGATCCTTAGCCCTTGGCACGATTCCCTGTACAGTTATCCTTTCACTTACATCGAAGCATAATAGCCAATAATAAAAAAGTAACACATCATCAAATATGACATCAAATTTAATGCAAATACAAGAAATTAAAACTTACTGGTTGACTGAATTTTTTGTCACATGATCATACACATGTAGGCAGTCTTCAAAAATGATTAAACCTTCACCCTAATACCAATACTGTAACACCCCCTAGTTTAATTATATTATACTATATAGCAAACTATGAAGCATTATTCCTTCATAAGCTATATCTTTAGTTTTTATAAAAAGGTAGGCAAATTTGAACTGTCCAAAATCTTTAAACCAAGGCAACTACATAGCATTTCTTATTAAAAGTGTCTTTACAAAATGTATAATCAGAAGAGGTTTTCACCAGTCTATTTTGCCATCAGCAGTAGTATTTACATTACACCAAAATATCTCAAAAGAAATATGTCACCTGCAGGTCAAGCTCGTCTATATCTGTATGATCATAGCAACAAAAGATAGGCCAGGTTACCAGCTATTCAACACTAAAGTGTATCCCCTCATCTGCATCATAAGACTAAAGTGAGCTAAAGCTCAGTAAGTAAAAACTATGCATGTTCATATATGCTTTAAAATCTCATCAAATTCCTATTGTACACTTTTCTTTCTTATACATTTGATTCCACGCATTTTCTTTAAAAGTACTCATAGTTGCGCCCTTTAGTACATTGCTAGTCCCATAAGCCGAAAGGCTGTAATAACATTGGGCGGAAACTCTTGCCAGAAGTAAAAATAAGGCGCGACCGTCATTTGAGGTTTTTGAAAACTCCTTCCCTCATCAAGGGGGCATCCCACACCGCGCTAATATTGTCCCCCTTCAATGAGACACATCATAAGATCCGCAAGTCTTGCTTCAACGGGAGAGTCTGCATCAACAAACTTACTTACCTAGCTTCGACAGACTAGCAATTGTCATTAAAACTTATCTTAGAAAATTGGTACAACAGTACTCACTTTTAAATACTCTGTAATGCAAGACGTGCTATACACATGCCATTTCCTAACATTCAAGAATGAGTAAGTTTCACATAATGACATCTTCCATGTAATTCTTGCGATGCAGTTGTAAGTCTTTACTTATTTCATGTCCTGAATAGAAATTAAAAGTGGAAAGGATCAATATCTTCTAGAGTTTGGTGGGCTAATCACATGTCATAAGTTACTGTTATTCAAGATGCGCATTTTGTCAAAAGAATACATCAAAATACTTGAACAAGACCGAAATTAGAATTTTCACCAATTTAGGAAACTTGATCTTAAAATGATTCAGAAGTGTACAAATTACTTAAGATACTTAGCAGCCAATAACTAGCATTGAAAGACTGTTCAGAAAGTATTAAAATATAAATGCTAGTTCATTAGCACAAAATGATCCGAAATGGTACATATTTTTGTGAAAACTAGTCTAATTACCTCTGAATGGTGCCATCTCGTTTTAAAAATATTTGAACAGCACCTCTCCTATTTTTAAGACATTCTCACATAATTAAAATCATAGTTTTAAACTTGTAATAATATTTTACAAGTCAATTCCTATATATACATGTCAAAAGAAACATCTAGGATAACATAGAAGCACATTTGAAATCATTTTCGGTTTAGATAAGTTTAAAACAATTTGTGCACTTGTCTATGGCTACAAACGGCAACTAATTTAATGGAATAAATAATAGAATCCATAACATATCTATTGCAAGTTGAAGAAATCAGATTACAAGTATAGAAAGATTAATAAACCCACGGAAACATTTGAATCCACAATTAGCAAATTTGGGACTCTAGGTGTAACTTGAATTCCCCACTTAAATTTTATAGTCTAGCAATATATAAGGGTTTCTAGGACCATTATTCGTCAAATAATAGTTTTCGTTTAAGAGCTGAAACGAAAGAAATTAACTACAAGTTCAAAATCCTACATAATGCTCACCTTGTCTAGTTTGAGCTTTTTCTGAAGTTCTTGCCTTCTACCTCCACCAAACTGATTCTCAAGGTTTTGAAACTAATTTTAGGACTTAAGAGAACCTAGAAGAATCATTATTTAAGTGAGAATAAGTGGTGAATTGAAATTAGAAAACAAACCTAGGAAGAAGAACTAGTAGAATTATCTTGACTGGTTTGGACCTATCTTGCTGTCTAGAGCTCCAACTTGAGTTCTACCACTTGAAAACTCATTGGTCCAAAATCAACACTTAATGGCTAAGAAAAGACATAACTTAAATTCTGAAGGATATTTTTGATCTTTTATACTTTACTTTCTATGTGTCAAGCTTTAAATCTTCCTTAGCTTACTCACCATGTTGCTGGTCATTCCCATACACCCAAGTGTAGACAAAGTTAGTGAATTCTAGCTTAGAAAATGAAAACTAATCATATTCTGACTTAGGTTCCTATGTAATAGGTTTTATTGTAATCTGATGAAACCTAGCCCCATAACCAATCATTAAACATAAAAATAAGTCAATTAGTCTCTAATTAATAATGTAAACATAGTATTAGCACTCAATTATTAGAATGCACAAAAATGACATTACGCAATTAAGCTGAATCTAAGCTAGCTTAGTAAAATAAAACACAAATCAATATCGTGAATGCTACCTCGTGCTTACTTGGAGCTGAAAAATTAAATGCTATAAATAAGTCCTAAGTATTAAATTATAGCTATTTAACCTGTTAAACACACAATAAATTCGGCTCCGAAATGTGTAAAACTTGCATTTTATCGAAAAACTACTATTTGACCAAGTTATCAACAAGTATGATTTTAATGCATGTGCACATAATATTACTTTCGTAAATATATTCTTTGTTCTTTTAGCACACCCAGCTCTCTTTTTCTGGGTATTGAACCTTTACACTATGTCAGGACACTTCGACAAGCATTAGTATAATAACATGTATATAAATGCACATAACATAATGAATGAGCATGTCTCTATGAAAGTGGTATTAATAACTTCTAGATGCCTAATATGCAATTGGAACATGTTTATCATTGGCTTAGTATGTACATAAGAATCTTGGGACTACAATACGAGCACCAATCCAGTAGGTTTTTTTTTTCCCCCCACCAATACATAGGTATTATTCGGGCCAATTTATAATAAAAAGTAAGAGAGAAAAATAGCATTAATGATACACGTCTTTTTATGTACCTTATCCAGTAAATAATGATCCAACGGCTAAAAAAAAATACCTACATATAGATAAAAAAAAAATAAGGCTATCAACTGAAGGAAAAAAAAAAGGGAGGATGATGATTAACTCACGGACCACCCCGAGAGCGTGAGAAACCAATCAAAGAAATCTCCATTTCAGCATGTTAAAAAAGATTTTTTTTGCACAAAGAACAAACAAGTAACCTTATTCAAGTAACATTATTATTCATGACTTATAAGACTCATTGTACTTTAGAGACTCACTATATAACCATTCTGAATACAATAGGAAAGAAAAAAAAAAGAACCATAGATCTATACTAACTTATATTTGTACAGAAAAACTAATTAACAAAAAATTAATTGCAAATATATAATTAAAAAAAATTTTGGTAGAACCTCTTCCCTTTTTCTAAGTACTACCCAATTTTAACAATATATAACAAAACAATATCAACAATAAATAACTAATTTTATATCACAACAATATACAATTTCCCAAACCCTATCTTTTCTACAATATAATTTTCAAAATAAATATAAAATATACATTATAACATTTTTCAATAAAAGAGAAAAGTTAAAAAAATATCTTAACCAGCAAACTTTACAAGGTAATCAACCGCAAATTTGAACTAAAAAAATAATAGAAATATTGGATGGTTGAAAATCTATAACAAAAACAAAACAAGAATTAAAATATTCCATAAATTCAAAATATATTATATAAAAAATTAAAACGTATGAAAAATATTGGTACTGATAAATAAATAATAGAACTAACATTTATAAGAATAAAAATTCGTAATATAAGATGTAAGTGTAGCAAAATTTAATAGTTTGAGAGCTTCAAATCAGAAAACTCCTAAAGATAACTTATATGATAATTTTTGTAAACAATCCATCAAAAACATAGTTTAAACATTGAGTTACCTAACTCTAGTGAAAAAATTGAGTTTTAAACTAGAAAACTACCTCAAATCGGCAGAAAATATGGGTCATTTTTGTTTTGCCGCCATTGTTTGAAAGAGAAAGAGAGAGAAAAATGAATCTAAAATTGGGCTCATGTAGCCCTAAATTTGGAAACAGACCTACCAAGGCTTTTGTGGCCTTAAAAGCGCTGTTGTAGGTCTGCGCCTTGACCTACCAAAGCGCCTTGGTAGGCTTTCCCTGATATCACGATGCTTGTCAGAAGTGCCGTGAAAGGGCACGCCATCTATTCCCTTTATTGTTGTTGTGTCATAAATAGAGTGATATACATAGATGTGAGATAAGAATATATATATATATATATGGGTTGCCAATCTAATAGGTATTTTTTTATACCTATGTGTAGGTGTTTTTTTAGCCGTTGGATCATATTATCTAATAGTGATCCAAAGGTTATAATGAGATACATAAAAAGACGTGCATTATTAATGCTACTTCTCTCTTTTATTTTTTACTATAAAAAATGTTAGATGATAAATTTTTATTAGCCAAAATAATACCTATGTAAAGGTAAAAAAAAATAAATAAATACTGGATTGGTGCCCATATATTTATTTGTGTGTCTGACTATTAAAGTGTACTTGAACTTAATAAATCTTTTCCAATCTTAATCCTTATAGAGCAAATAAGCTAAAACACAGTGTTTTAAGAACAAAATAACAAATATACGGTATCTCATTTTTCTTATGTATTTTTCTACAGTACTTTTTAGAAAAATACCACTTTTACGTTTCCTTATAATTCACAGAATCATAGATCACAAACCCATAATCTCTACATCAAAAGGAGAATATCTCACGGTTCTGGCTGCTATTGTGAACGAGATTCGGTGGTCGTTGGCAAGAGATGAGGTGGTTATGGAGCTCGATGACTCACACTGCTTCTTCACTCTTCGGGTTCCGACAAATGAATCGCTAGAAAATGAAGAAGATTAAGGCGTTGTTCATGATAAGAGGGATCATTTTGATGTTTTGAATTATGGGTTGACAATTTCTTTGAAGGGTCAGGAGAATTAGCTAAAGGAATTGGATAAGATTTTGGAGACTTATAGTTGCTTTTTGGAGCAGAAGTTGGAAGGGAGAGGGTAAAAGATTTTGACTTTTATTTGTTTCATATTTTAGATTTTATTTTACTTAGTGAAGATAAGGTGCTTTCACTGGAATTGGTTCCTAATATTTTTACGAGCATGATGTGAAACTTGTACATTAAAACCCTTTTTTTTTTTTTTTGAATTCCAAACATTGTATCGGAATTTTGGTTGGTACTTAAGAATGTGAGATAAAGAACCAATGTATTCCTTGTTTAGGGATCAAATCCTAGAAATAAGAACCTGATAGATGAAATGGAATCAAGAAGAAGAAACGTTTTTTTTAACCTTTTTTGTGTTAAAACTTGAAAATAAAAGACTACAACAGAAATGAGTTTTTTTTTTTAAATTTTTTGGCTGACAAAAAATACATTAGAGTTTGATATTTCAGAGAGAAAATTTCTATATTAAAGGTGTAAATTTATCTTTTGGCCTGGTGCCTTATGATAATAATAATTTAATATTGAATAAGTGACAAAATTGAATTAGTGTAATTGATAATTAGTAACTAGAGAAATTGGAAACTATGAACTAAAGAAGCCGATAACCAGATTCTAGTAACCAGATTCCAGTAACCAAACTGGTAGTGATAATAAAAAATTATTTCAAAATTGGTAGAGATAATTAAAAATCATAGACTAATATATACAATGGTAATCAGTAAGTGGTAACCAGAAACTAGTAACCAAATTGGTAGTTATAACAAAAAATTAAAACCTAGTAACCAAAATGAATGTGGTAACTAGAAAGTAGAAACCAATAACCAAAATGGTAATCAGAAATCAGTAGTTAATCTTCTAATTAGTAACCAGAAGTCAAATTAATAACTTATTATCAAACAAAATAGTGGTCATCAATTTTATAATTAGCCATTACTTTGAAAACTAGCAACTAAGTTGGTTATTTGTAACTAATAACCAATTTGGTGACTATATGATACTAGTAACTAGTAACTAGATTAGTTACTAGTAACTAGTAACTAGATTGAGTATAGTAACCAATCTTATAAGTAGTAACTAGTAGCCAATAATCAGTCACAAAATCAGAATTCAGTAAACGATGACCAAAATTTTATTAAAGTTGTCTTTATATGTGGATTTGTGTGTGAGTGTGTTTTTTTTTCTTTTTCTTTTTTGATACTAGTAATGAATCTTTAATTAATAACTAGTAGTCAAAGTAGTAATTTACTTGTAACAAGATTCATTACCAGCCACCAGTATGCAGTTACTAATCTTGCAATTGCCACCAATTTGTTAACCTATGTGAGACTAGAAACTAGTGACCAATAACAAGTAATTAATTTGATATTAACCAATGGTTAGAAAGCAAGAACTAAAGAGGAAAAAATATTGATAACTAAGTTAGAGATAACCAGAGAAACTAGCAACTAAATTGATGCTGGTAACTAGTTGTGACGTCCCCCGATCCCACACACGTACGTGAGGATATTCGTAAAATTATTTAGTGAGATCGGGAGAAGCCACTCGACTTGGAACTGACAAAATCGGGAAAAATTTAAACTTTTTATGCTTTCTGGGAGAAAAAGGGAAATTCTACTCACTCATAATTATACGTAGTCTGATGTATACATATATACATACTCACATAGTGGACCTCTCAGGAAAATATACATAATGTACACACTCAAAAATAGCTTATCAGGAAATCACAGCGTCAAAAATGCTCATATACACAAGCCGCGGTCAGAAAGTAGGCGCTCCTCCTCTAACTCACATAGCATCAGTATCCTCTGAATGTAAGAATATTTGTGAGTATAAAACTCAGTAAGTAACGTATGTAAATGCAGAGTGCACACGACAGAGAACATATAATCATATGATTGGGATC
>JXTC01000084.1:150690-209933 GCA_002914845.1 Trema orientale | reverse complement strand
TTTATTATTGGCTTATTATGCACGTGAGAATCTTGGGCTTCACACTAGTAACTAAATTAGTTGATATCTTGAAGCCAAAAGGAAACTATAACTAATTTGGTTGGTAATTGGTAACTAGTAAATAGTAACAGCAAACAAGTTGAATAAGAGGGATAAGAAAAGAAATATTAAAAAAAAGTTAGTATTTTTTTTAAATGAAAAAATAAAAAAGAGGAAGTGAAAAAAAATAAAAAAGGAGAAAATAATTAAAAATGAAAAAAGGGAGGAATAAGATGACGAGAAAAGAAAATATTAGAAATTAATTAAAAAAATTAAAAGATGGAAAAAGAAAAAAAAATGATATAAAAAAGTAAAGTTGGTTTTGGGGCTATTTACTAGTAACTAACTTGGTAATTGGTAACCATAATGGTACTGAATTAGTTACTAGTACCAAGAGAAACAAGTTCCATAAAAACTAGTAACGAGAGAATTATAATTGGTGATCAAATTGGTTAGTAGTAACAAAAAAATGATTACCATAGAAACCGGGAACTATAAATCATTGAACTAGTAACTAGTAACCAAATTAGTAACTTGTAACTAGTAACCAAATTAGTTAGTTGTAACTAAATAAACTAGTAATCAGTAACCAAATTGATGTTGATAACCAATCTTGTAACTAATAACCCCAGTAACTAGAGATACCAAAAATTGGTAACTAGAGAAATAAGAAACTATAACTAATTTGTTTGTGATTAGTAACCAATAAACAATAACGAGTAACCAAATTGAATAAGAGGCCCTTCTATCCCTAGGAGAAGGAAATCATTTTTTTTTTCTTCTCATAAAAAAATTTTGAAAAAAGAATTATAAAATGAGAAATATATATAAAAAAAAGGGAATAATGAGTTGTTCTACATTGGTTAGTGGTAACTAGAGAAACCGATAACTAGAGAACTAATAACCATATTGGTATCAAATTAATTAGTGGTAAACCTTGAAACTTGAAACTATAAACCAAATGGGTAATTGATAACCAAATTAGTTAGTAATAACCAAAGAAACTAGTAATCAAATTAGTTGATAACTTGAAACGAAAAAAAAAAGAAAGAATAACCAATTTAGTTGGTAATTAGTAACTAGTAAACGGTAACGAGTAACCAAGTTGAATAAGAGGAGGAAAAAAAAGACTAAAAACAAAAGTTAGTATTTCTTTTTAAAATGGAAAATAAAAAAGAGGAAACGAAAAAATTAAAATAAAAAGGAGAAAATAATTAAAAATGAAAAAGGAAAAAAAAAGGGAAGAATGGGGTGACGATTAAAGAAAATATTAGAAACTGGTAAAAAAAAAAATTAAAAGATGGAAAAATGAAAAAAAATATAAAAAGTAAAGTTGGTTTTGTAGCTATTTCCTGGTAACCAATAACTGTATTGGTAATTAGTAATCAGAATGATACCGAATTAGTTAGTAGTAACAGGAGAAACAAGTTCCCATAAAAATTAGTAACTAGAGAATTATAATTGGTAATCAAATTAGTTATTAGTAACAAAAAAAGGGTAACAATAGAAATCGAGAACTATGAATTATTGAACTGGTAACTAGTAACTAGGTTAGTACTAAATTGGTTAGTTGTAATCAAATAAACTAGTAACCAATAACCAAATTGATGTTGATAACCAATCTTGTAACTAGTAACCACAATAACTAAAGATAATAGAAATTAGTAACTAGAGAAATGGGAAACTATAACTAATTTGGTTATAACTTGTAATTAGTAATTAGTAAACAATAACGAGTAATCAAATTGAACAAAAAGCCATTTTGGCCCTAAAAGAAGGAAATCATTTTTTTTTTCTTCTTTTAAAAAAGTAAAAGAAAAAAGAATTAGAAAATGAGAAATAAAAAAAAGAGGGAATAATGGGGTGGAATGAGAAAATATTTGGGTTCAAAAAATAAATAAATAAATAAAAAGAGAAAAACACTAAATATTGGCTTACGAGGGATTGAACGCTGGAAAGAGCCACTTGCCTAACGATCATTTAGCACCTATAGCAGACTTTTTAATTAATACAAAGTGAAAAGATGGATTTATTTACCATAGTGCCACCACATATTTTATTATTCAATTTTTTTTAAAATTACCATTTTTATGCCGTATGAAATTTTTTTATTTATCTATACCGTATTTTTCTAATATTTTTCAATTTTCAACGGTAAAACCCAAGAAATCCCATTCTTATAAGAATACTAGTATGCACAACATGCCTATTGGCCCATGAATAATTTTACAATATGCATAATTTAGTCGAATCTATCTAAAATTCTAATAATATTATTTTACAATTTAATTAAAAGTTTATCGTCAATATTCATCTAAATTTTATGAAGAGAAAAAGATATATATGTTAACAATAGTGATTAAAAAGATATTGTATATAATTATATTGGACCCATGCATTATAGTAATTAATGCACACAAATTCCTCTAAAGTGGCTATTAAAGGAAAAGTGTTTATTCAAAAATAGAAAAAAAAATTAACCTAAATAAGAAACTTGGCAAATAAGGATGGTTGAGGTAGATTAAATATGTAAGACTTACCCTATGTTAAAACTTCATAATTAACAAAAAAAAAAAAAAAAACAAAGACAACACACGTGTTAAATTAAAACAAAAAAGAAAGAAAAAAGAAAAAGCACATTGGTGAAATATATGATTAGCTAAGAAAAGACTTTGTTTCTTTTTTGAAGGCAAAAAAAATTTCATTTCTTAGAAGCATATATTAATAAGCAAGAATTGAATCTTAATTAAATTACTCATCAATATTTCATCCTGAAAAAAGTTTTAATTTAAGAGTTCTTATAACTTTTCATTGGTAAGATAATTGTTTTTTGAATAATTTGGTAAGATAATTTATCCATGAATGTAGAAAAAATCCAATGAGATTTCTTCTATATATCAAGAATTTCTCCTCATAATATGTAAGTTTACTTTTCTTTAAATACAACAGATTTTTCATCCATTTTTAAGAAAAAAATACGGCAAAGCTAAAATCTATACCTTATCCCTTGAAACAAAAAATAATAAAAATCATCTATAACTTTTTTTCACCTTTTAATGATTTTTTCCTATTTAATTATAATATAAAATCTGATGATCTTATTTTCTTTTTTTAAAAAAAAAAAAAAAACCGATTAACTTCTGTAGTTGTAAAAGAAATCTTTTAAAATTTTAAAAGAAGAAAGGCAGAGTCGGCAAGAGACATATCAACTTCCTACTATATATGGTAGTAAATTAAGTATTATTTGATAAAGAAGGGCAAAGGGAGCGTAAAATTTATATAGTAATTATATACAAAATGAGAGCACGTGTCAGTTGCCAATTAAAAAAAAATCATCTGTACGATTTTAAAAAATAAATAAAAAGGATTAAAAGATAAGAAAACCCCTTTTTCCCCAATTTCCTCATCCTCTGCCTCCCCCCAAATTTGTCACTCACCGACCACGGAACCAACTCGTCATTTAGGGTGTACAAACCACCACCATCATCATCATCATCATCTTTGTCTGCATCTTCATCAAACCCATCACCATGATCATCAAACCCTTCTTCATCACCACTACCATAGCCATGATTACCATTATCCACACGATAAAGAAAATGAACACCATAGGCTTCGATTTGATCTCCAAAGGAAGAAGATCCAGATGTTAGGAATGAATATGGGATTGTAAACACCAAACACAAACCCTAGATCATTCATGTAAAACTGATAGGCAGGGATTCATTGAGCATACCTAAGTCCATGATTGATACTGTAATCTGGACATAGAACCAAAGTTGGAAGCATAAGAGAGTGACTGTAATTGCTAGAGGGTTTGGTCTTCCACACAACCTAATCCCTAAAATACTCAGATGGAACTCTCTGTAACTGATGGCAGGCCATAGAGAGAATGAGCGTATGTGAAAAGGTGGTGGGGACCATAACCCTAAATAGTTCCCTATTGGGTATCCATCACACCCACATTGGTATCCATACCCAGTTGGATATCCTGACCAAGTCTTATTAGATCATTTATTGGGTCTGCTTTAAGAATAATATGGCCTAATACAATTGTTAAAATATGTGGCCCAACATAGGAAATAAAATTTCCTAATACTCTCTCACTTGGGTCACATATGAACCAAATACAATTGCATTGCAAAACTGAAGTATGGCCATGAATATGCCATACTATTCCTGAATATCCTCGAAGTTGCAATCCCATCCATCAGACATATTAGCACGAAACCAAAGCACTCGTCGTTGCACTTATTTGGATGGCAACTAGAACCCTCAATAATTACTGTACTAATACACCCGAATGACACAGATTGAGTATGGAATGCGGTATAGAAATTACACGCAATGTGATTTACCATGTCTATTTCCAACTGGTCCACCTAAAACTCTATTGAGATCGACCTTAGTCTTTCTCCTTTAGTGCATTACCATAAACCTTATTATTAACTGCAATGGGAAAGTAAGAAAATATGAAATGTATCATATAATATATATTGAACAGAGTCTATAATGAAAACCATCATCAATAACCAAAGTACTTCAGTATACAAAACATAAACAAGTGTCACACAATAAGCATCTAAACTAAATTACAAACTCCCAGTAAAACTGCACACCATCCAAAAATACAACACCCATACGAGCAGTATGCTCATGAAAGACTTTGGGTGGTAAACCTTTGGTGAGCGGATCCGCTAACATAGAGTTTGTATCGATATGCTCAATTAACACTAAATAACTCTGTACTCTTTCTCTTACAGCTAGGAACTTAATGTCAATATACGTTAACTTTGATGAGCTCCTGTTACTATCGGAATATAAGATTGCTGAGTTATTGTCATAATAAAGTTTCAATGGCCTCTTAATGCCATTTACTATATTCAGTACGGTGACAAAATTACGTAACCATATTCCCTGATTGGATGCCTCATAACAAGCTATTAATTCTGCCTCTATAGTGGAAGTAGCTACGAGTGTCTGCTTGGCACTGTTCCAGGAAATAGCTCCTCCAACTAAAAGAAAGACATAGCTCGATGTGGATCTTTTACTGTCTAGGCATCCCACAAAATCAGAGTTAGAGTACCCAATGATCTCAAAAATGTCTGATCTCTAATAAATGAGCATGTATTCCTTTGTTCTCTGTAAATACCTAATAACCCTCTTTGCTACCTTCCAATGATCCACTCCAAGGTTACTCATGTATCTGCCCAACATGCCAACTATGAACGTAAGATCCGGATGCGTACATACCTGAGCATACATTAGACTCTCTACTGCTGAAGCATAAGGAAACTATTGCATGGCTTCTTTATCAACATCATTTTTGGGGTTTTGGCTGAGGCTAAATTTATCTCCCTTAGACATCAAAGTGTCCGTTGGTGCACACTTATCCATACTAAACCTACTGAGTACTCTCGCGATATAGCTCTTTTGTGATAACCCAAGGATACTCTGAGAGCGATCTCAGTGTATCTGTATACCTAATACAAAAGAGGCGACTCCAAGATCTTTTATTTCGAAATTCTTTGCAAGAAATCTCTTGGTGTTGTGCAATAAGCCTATATCACTACTTATCAATAGTATATCATCAACATAAAGCACCAGGAAGATAAATTTACTCCTATTGAACTTATGATATACACAATCATCCACAGGATTCACCTCAAAACCGAATGAGAGAATTACCTCATGCAATTTGTAATATTATTGACGGGAAGCCTACTTGAGACCATAAATGGACTTCTTGAGTTTGCAGACCATAGACTTTGGATCTCCCGATATAAAGTTTTCTGATTGTACCATATATATCATCTCATCAATGAGCCATAAGTGCCATAATAACTGTAAAGGATCCTTCGAAGTAACTAGAGAGAAAGTCTCTTTAAAGTCAATACCTTCCTTCTGAGTGAAGCCTTTAGCGACAAGACGTGCCTTATATCTCTCAATATTACTGTTTGAATCCCGTTTGGTATCTATTTGCAACCAATGGGCTTCGAACCTTTAGGTAATTTGACGAGATCCCAAATGTCATAGTCTCTTGCAGACTTCATCTCCTCATTTATGGCATCAATCCACTTTTGAGAATTGGAACTTTGTTTGACTTGCGTGAAGTTGATTGGATCATCTTCCACTATCCCAATGTCAAATTCATGTTCCTGGAGATATACAACATAATCATCCGGAATCGCACTTCTGCTTTCTCTAGTGGACCTCCTTAAAGGCACTAGTTCTTGAGGCTGTTGAGTTTGCTCTACAGGAGCATTTACCTCAACTAGATCAGGAACCTCCTGAATATTGTCTTGAACTGGAGGATTGCATCTTGAACAATGATATTATCAGGAATAGGATCCTGAGTGTCCTGACCATTGCCAATAGTAACCATAAAAAGAGAAATGTATTCTTTTTCAAAGACAATATCCCTAACCCTGTCTTCCCTCCTAAACTCAATATCCTTAAGAAATTTCCCATTTCCCGTCTCAAAGAAAAACTTTGTTGTGGGATCATAAAACTTATAGCCTCTGGATCTTTCAGAATACCCTACAAAGTAGCAGCTTACTGTTCTTGAGTCTACTTTCTTTTTATATTACCTCAGCTGGACAATTCCAAATGTATAAATGACTTATATTGTGTTTTCACCCAGTCCAGAGTTCATAAGGGATTTTAGTTACTGCTTTGCTTGGTACTCTGTTAAGGATATATGCTGCAGTTTTTAATGCGTCTCCCTATAGTGATTCTGGTAAGGTAGAATGACTGATCATACTCCTTACCATATCCTCTAGTGCCCTATTACGTTGTTTAGCAACACTATTCGTGCTAGGTTTCCCAAGCATAGTGCATTGCGGGACGATACCGTACTCTTCTAAATACTTAGCAAAGGACCCTGGATATTGCTCACCTAATCCGTCATACCGACCGTAGTACTCACCACCATGATCAGATTTGACAGTCTTAATTTTCTTATCAAGCTGATTTTCAACTTCAGCTTTATAAGCCTTAAATACGTCCATTGATTGTGACTTCTCAGCAATTAAGTATATGTACTCATAGCGAGAATAATCGTCTATGAACGTAATAAAATACTGTTGTCCATTCCAAGAAACTATAGGGAATGGACCACAGATGTTCGTATGTATCAGTTCTAAGATGCTGGAGCACCTATTAGTACCTAACTTCCCAACATTTGTCTGTTTCCCCTTTATACACTCAATATAGACTTTAAAATTTTCCAAATCAAGGGGACTAAGGATCCCATCAGGCACAGGACATTCAATTCTTTGTTTAGAAATATGTCCTAAGCATCTATGCCATAACATCGATGACTTCTCATTAGTTAATTTTCGTTTTGTACTTCTTGAATTAATATGCAAAGTTTCATTAGCAGAGGGTTGGGTATTTAACATATAAAGATTGTCAATAAGAATACCAATGCCAACAACATTCGAATAAAGCATAAGACTAAATAAATTGTTTCTGAAAGAACAAGAATAACCAAATTTGTCCAATATAGAAACTGAAACCGAATTCTGTCTTAAAGACGGTACCATAAAAGTCTCATACAAGTCCAAATGTTTCCAGTATTCAAATACAATCTAAAGTGCCCAATGGCCTCCACTGAAGTTGTTTGGCCGTCACCCATATAGATGAATCTTTCATCATCACTTGGCTTCCGGTTCCACAGGCAACCCTACAGGGAAATACTAATGTGAGTAGTAGTACCTGAATCTACCCACCAAGTGTCATTAGGTACAGAAGTTTAATTAACTTCAGAACAAATATAAATGAGAAGCTTACCCTTCTTAATACGCCAAGTTTTGTACTTAGCGCATTCCTTCCTCAGGTGTCCACTCTTTCCACAAAAGAAGCAACCTTGCTCATCTTGCTTCTTCTGTACCTTAGTAGGTGGAGCTACTGCAGCTTTCTTACCCTTATCCATTTTCCTCTTCTTTGCCTTAGAGGTAGTGGTCAAGTTAGCACTTTCAGGCCTTACAGCTTTGATTTTCTCTTACTCCTAAACACAGATGGCTATTAACTCATTAATATTCTATTTGTCTTTTTGGACATTGTATATGGTCTGTAGGTTCCCATACTGATTAGGAAGAGAAAGCGAAACCAAGGCCACAAGTATATCCTCATAAATTTTTAACTTGAATTCCTTAAGCTTTCCAGCCAAATGAGACATCTGCATGATGTGCTCCCTTATATTTCCTTTGCCACTGTACCTCATTGAGATGAGTTTTCCTAAGGTACTAATCATCTCACCCTTTTCATTCTTGAGATATAATTTCTCAACAGTAGCAAGGAAATCCTTGGCATTTTCCTCGTTTGGCAAAGAGCCCTACATGACTTCTGGAATAGAGCGCTTTATGATCATGACACTCATACGATTGGACTTTTTCCAAAGCTCAAAATTCCTTTTATCCTCAGTGGAACTTTCTTCCGTAAGAGCAGCGGTCCTTTTTGAGTGCAATGTCAAGATCATACAACCCAGTACGATCATAACATTCTCTTTCTAGGACTTAAAGTTTATGCTCGTAAGCACAGGAATGGTACTTAAATGGGCAGAAAAATTAGCAGCAGAAACTGTACAGAGAACAAAATAATACCATAAATTAAACACCCTCACAACCTTAATGTCATATATAGGTATACAAATTAATCACAAAATATGCAAATATGACATACATCACATAATCACATAAAGTGGGCTACCATCACAAGATACCTAGCGCAACATTAATAAGCCTTCTTTTGGGTCGACGTATTAACTTGCAAGTGGTGCTCTCAAATATAATAATCAAATACCGGTGGTTAATTCTATCAAACAATGAACCTTCCTTTGGGCCGATTTATTGTCCACACGGAAATTAAACAACTGTCACATACTTATTATCACAGGTGTATTTGTTGTCGTGCCAAATAACCACCTTCCTTTGGGCTGATAGATATCCGTATTAGCAACAAACCCACAACATCTTTAAATGTTAGACTAAACAAAACTACACAACATAGGTTACTTTGGCAACATATTGCTTTATCGTGTTTAATCTAACATACTAGACAAATGGTGCAAAGAAAATTAACAGAAATGCCCAAAAATCGACTGAAATTAGCCGAAAACTGAAAAATTTTCTTTGCTGGCAGAATCGGTCGATCGGCTGGTAGAATAGGTCGACCGATTCTACCAGTTTCGGTTGACCAAAAACAATAGAAATGAAAGTGGCTCTTGGTAACTTTCAGTCATTTTCGGTCCACCGAACCGAAAGAATTTGATAGTGATTAAATTGTCAGATTCGATCTTTCTAAAATTGGCTCGTCACTTTATCGACCCTATAACCAAATAGGATTTTCAACGGATAAAGTGAGGGTCATTCTAGTAGGTTGAAAATAGGTTGAAACTCCATGATTTAAGTCAAAAATGACCGAAATCAGCCCAAAATTCGACCAAAAATCCAAAATTTTGCCGAAAATCATTCCTATGAATAGTGTTTTGGGGAGACCAAAAACCAGAATGACCTACCAAAAACACTGTTCACAATGTACATCTGGAAAATTCCAGATCTGCTTAAATGGCTTCAAACATCAAATTATACATGCATGTTTTTAGCCCCAAATCTGAAATATGAACAACCCAAAAGCTAAAACCTAACCCTCATAGCATCAAATACTCAATAAATTATGTAAAATTACAAATCATGCATGTATAATCTAAACCCTAGAAAACTAAATAGGTATAGATTTTGAAAACTACAGACATGTATGAAAATCTAATCAATTTTAACATGAAATCCCGCTCTGATACCACTTGTTAGGAATGAATATAAGATTGTAAACACCAAACAGAAACCCTAGATCATTCATGTAAAACTGATAGGCAGGGATTCACTGAGCATACCTAAGTCCATGATTGATATTGTAACCAGGACGTAGAACCGAAGGTGAAAATGTATGAGAGTGACTGCAATGGCTAGAGGGTTTGGTCTTCCACATAATTTAATCCCTAAAACACTCAGATGGAACTCTTTGTAACTGATGGCAGGCCATAGAGAGAATGAGCATACGTGAAAAGGAGGTGGGGACCATAACCCTAATATTATCTTTAAATAGTTTCCTGTTGGGTATCTATCACACCCAATCGGGTGACTAACAGGGTATCCACATTGGTATCTATACCCAGTTGGATATCCTAACCCAGCCTTATTAAATCGCTTATTGGGTCTGCTTTAAGAATAATATGGCCCAATACAATTGTTAAAATATGTGGCCCAACATAGGAAATAAAATTTCCTAACACCAGACCCATTACCTTCATTTTCATTATCTAGATCTCCAACATCATAAGCAGACAGGCACCGGGGTCAAAGGAATGGCATAAATTCCTAAGCACATTCACATTTAGTATATAGTCTAGTACTAGTATATAAAAATGCATAAGGCATGTGCCACCCGCGTATCAATTTAGGCACCAGTTAATGTATGATTTGCAAAATTTAACTAAATGTACTTAAATTCTAATTAAAAATACACTAGCTTACATCATGTTGGCAAGATTGTGCCATGCTTAATATTGTACTGTGTTGTGCCACCGTGCTAATAGGTTAGCCCAGCTCTTTCAACAATTCTAGTATTGTGTACAAGTCTAAAAGGGATAAAAAAATTCAGGACGTGTGTATGTGTTACTAAGAAAAGAGGCAAGTGCTATGGAGGTTGTTCTAGAGGAGGCAAAGACATTTATTGAGGAATTTAGTGAGGTATCTCCTATGAAGATACCATATGGGTTACTACCTTCCATCACTAGAATGATTTGGAACTCGATGTTGTTGTTGAGTCTGATTGCAAGTCTCCTATTATACAAACGGAAGCTTTTTAACCATTCTCTGAGATACTTCATTCTCCAGAATCACAAGATAATAACTTCACGAATAGGAAGACAAAGCAAAGAATTTTTTATACGGATTTAAAGAATAATTGGAAATTCGCTTTGAAACTTATATGGATTCATGATGGGTTAAGAAAGGAATAATCAATTGGTGTTTTCATAATCATTAAAAGAAGAATAAGGTAACATAAGGTGAATGGTTTATAGTTTTATTGACAAGTTTTTTAAGCTGCCAACACATACTCGAATGATAGGTGTTTTTAATACCAAGCGTTTGATTCAGTTTCGAGGATATTCGTTATATGAGGATCATGCAAGAAATTCAAAGGCGAATTTGTACCACTCTGGGGAGGATGATGCAGCACAGAGTTGGAATTTTTTAAATGCTACAACTGAATGAGCTGAAGCTGTAATTTTTGGTCGACTGCCCAGTCAATCGCCCCAGGAGAGGTCGACCTTAAGCATTTGATTTGGTTTCGAGGATATTCATCACATAGGGTATTAGAATAATGTCCTATAAAATAGTTTATTGTTTTGACATTATAAATAATATTCATCAGATTATTTGTTATCTATTTATTGTTAATAAATTCTATTTCATGAATTTCTATTTCATTTATATTCCATTAATATACATGTGATGTCTGTGTTTTTCTTATGCAAACATCTAAAAAATTCTGAGACATATAATGAGTAATAAAGAATTATTTATATGATGAGTTCATATGTGGGAGATATTATATTTTTTATTTCATTATGTCTAAATTGAATTGTTTGCATTCTGTATATTGAAAATAGAATACTTTACTATGCCATAGAATGTAGTGTTGTCTATTTAATTAATGAAGTTTCCAATTATCGAAGTGAATCTTCGGATAGAAATACTAGTATGCTATAAGAAAGTTATGACAACATCGAATAAGACCGAGTAAATTAGAATTTGAGGTTAAGTGTTGTAACTCAAATTTCTAATTTCACTAATCTAACACTATTGTAGAAAACCTTAATCCTAGTGATTAACGAGCTTACTTTCATGTGTATTGTCTTTTTCAGTTACTAAAGAACTAGTTCTGATTTATGGTTCGAACTTCGGTATCTTGGATGATAATATATATGAAATGTGTAGAACATTCTTCATGATAGATGCTATGCATATAATGTCACTTTGAGTTTTTTGAAGTACTTGGATAATATAAACCAGGGCCCCAACATTCATTATATGAATTTTGACTGTGTTGGTATAAGCAGATACAAACACTATAGTCAACTATTTTCCATTAGAAATTAGATGAAAAATGACAACTCAAAAGTAAATATATACTGGAGGGGTAATACAGTAATTTCACCCAGCTAGTATGGCATTGTATTGGGGGTACGTCTATAGGTATAGTATAGACTAAATGGATCGAGCTAATTAATTAATAATAAGCTTTACAGAAAATAAATAATATTTAGTCCAAGAGTTCAATATTGGGCCTATAGTGGTGTGGTCCAATATTAATAGACCGGGCTCAATCATAATTACGAGTTAATTAAAATTATAGGTATATAGTCCATTAGAGCTTGGACTTTATGGATCTATCTAGTCCCTATCTAGCTCAAATTAAAGTCCAATTGTTATTTGATGATCAGTTGAGCCCAACAAGTCCACTAAGCCGAGTAGGGTTTACTAATCTCCCTATAGCTAAAGGAAAAGTTCTCTAGCTACCAATTTAATAAATTACATGTGAAACACCCGTGAGCAGAGAGTGTTACATGCATAACAGAGAGAGAGTACAGGAAAAAATCAGCCAAGCCCTAGGGTTCACCATCCTTAGTATTTCGGCCATCTCGGAGAAATCGGTTCGAGGAGATTGTCTTCTTATTCATCTGCAGATTTCTTTGTTGGGAATCAAGAAGGTGACCACCCATCGGATCAATCAAATGGCTTTTAAGAATAGATGGGAAGACAAGAAGCTTGTGGAGCGAATCCGGATATTGTCCAATAGAGACAAAATCGCACTTTCGCCTCAAAGACTGAAAGTGCGATTTTGTCTTTATTAAAATCGGTCTAGGGCTCCCAAGACCAGTTGCCCGATTTCTATGAGTTTTGTGTCGTTTTAAATTGCTTTTTTTTTTTTGCATTTAACTTTTCCTTTATTTTATTTCCTTTTTCCGAATGATTTATAGTTTTAATTAGGGTTTCATATTTTTCCTTTGCTTTTTTATATATTATAAGTTTTACTGCCTTTTGTGTTGGAGCAATGCTATGGGACATTATGTGATACCTAGCACTACATGACATGATAGTTTATTATTAGGTGATTATAATTAATAAATTGGATCCCATGCAGTACCATTTAGAATGTCTTTATAATCATCTAGTAACACATTATCACGTTATGTGGTGTTGGGCATCATATGTTGCCGATTGCATTATTTTTTGTGTAGATTTGTGAGTTGTTTAATAAAAACTATAGAAAGAATTCATCCAAATTATCGGTATTCTGAGTGAATCAAAGATTATTTGATGCGTATATATATATATATATGATTTTTCCTAAGTGTTAGGTCAATTTATCTACAGGAGATTGTTAGAAAAATGAAACTGCCGGACCAGATTTGGAACTACCAAATTTCTTCTGTAGTTACAACCTTTAATCTAGTATAGATTAAATTTATTTAGGAAAACATATTAGTTTTACGCTTAAACGTTTTTATGTATAATATTTTTGGTGATTACAAAATTTAATCTAGTTTAGATTAAAATTGTTTAGAAAATTGATCAATTTTTAAACGCTAAAATATTTTGTGTAAAACATTTTATTTAGAATTAAATCTTAGTTAATTCCAAATTTGTAACAGCTCCCAAGTGAAGCCTATAAATTGACTCCTCTTACCTTCAGGAAGATATGCACAGAAGAAGTCTTTCACAAAAGAACTCTTTCTCTTGTCTTTCCCCTCTTCTCAAAGTTCTCTAAAGTATATGCCTCAGTGTGATAGAGTTTGGGCATTTTCTCTCAGTTCACCGGAGTAGTCCTTGTGATGCGACAATCGCCGCTCATCAGCCGTTGTATCCTGAGAGATAGATGCCTAACAACCTCAAGCACCAACCGAGAGGAGGCAAATATATTTTAAGGAGATTGTGTGATACACAAGCCTCGGTTCCTCCTTGTTATTTGAGCGTCTTATTGTTTTGGTATTATTATTGTTATTTTGTCATTCTATTAAAATTCCAGTGTTTTGTTTTTTCCTTTATATGTCATATATATATATACATACTTTGGCTAACAGAAGCCACCACTTCATCATTTTGGCTCCGTTCCATTATAGCCACACCCACTTCACGAACCTTTGTAATCAACACAGTGTTCTAAAGCTGTTCCCATTGCATGGGCCATGCTACCATGGGCACCCCCATACTTATACTCTCCATGAAAGAATTCCACCCACAATGACTCAGAAACCCACCCATAGATGGGTGTCCCAAAATATCCAGTTGGGGCACCCATTCCCTCTCCATTTTTCTCGTGCCTTTCACTCTCTCTTTAAACCCTTTCGAAAGCTCAAGTCTCCTACCCTTTTCAGTACCAAAATGATATGATTTATCCACAGCTCTCAATACCTAGATAAACTTCACCTCACTCTGCTCCAAACCAAGGGCAATCTCTTTAAGTTGTTCATCGGAAAGAGTAATTGTCGTTCCAAAAGAAATATACAAGACACTATTTGGCTCTTGTTCGTCTAGCCATTCTAATAAGAACTTGTGATGATCTCTGAGCTCCTTAAAGTTCGTCGTCATAGGATGTAAGGGTGCAACTACCCATATCTTCTCTCTGAACTATTGTCGTTTGTTAAAAGCTCAAGGAAAGAGCCTTCTATAGCTCTGGAACTGTTGAGAAGAATTCCGGCTTTAGAATATGACAAAATCCCCATGATAATGGCGATAGTTCAGGCGGAAGAGGCGGAACTTGATTTTGCCGAGTAAAGTTCTTTTATCATAGTACTGTGATTTTTTCCCAAATCTTTACGTTGGAACGCAGAAATAGAAAAAGAAGAGATGCAATTGAAAGCATAAGCTTCTGCGTTTGGCAAAGAAACGAAATCCTGCACTACCTAAGCCATAAGAAAGTCATAAACAACAACAAGTCGTTTGACTGACAAAGACAGTGACCGTGGAAGGGTGGCAACTGGTTGATGTTAGGATTTATGCCCTGAAAGAATGTATATTTTGGATATTTGCTGAATTAATAAAATGACATTTTTCTATTTTGAATTTGTGAATAATTGGTATGTCTTTAAATATCAGAAAATCCCTAGTTTATTTATGTGACCATAAATTTAGTATATAAGTGTTATATACATGAGGATTAAATTTATAGATAATAAACTAAATATAGTTCGTAATAACTAATTAAAGTTTGGGATCTTTAATTAAATATTATTAGTACGGTCCATTAATATTGAGAATGTAATAGTCTTATCCGGACTATTGATATGTTGACATCACAATGGAGGTACTTTATATAATTCGATTATATAGGACTGGACCAGACATGATTTGAATATCACATAAATTTCATTAACTGTTGAGAGTTCAAATAATAATACTAGATGATCATATGTAGATTAATCTTAATCTTGAGTAGTTATAGACTCCTATTTATAACATTATGTTCTTTAACATACTTGTTAAAGGTTTGTTTTTTAAACAGATCGAAATACTTGTATCTTGGGAGCATGATGAGATGAGTAGCTGAGAATGTAGCTTACAGATATAGAATCCATTCCTTCCATTAGGAAGCTAGAAAGATAATTCTCTTGTGTATTGATTCAGGACTTGAATAATTTGAGTACTCAATTTATAATAGATTTATAAATTAATTGTTCATTAAAGAATCAATGGTACATAAGGATAAAGACGTAATTAGAGAGGTAAATAGAATATAACCTAGCTCCAATTATGAATTGTCTATAGAGGATTGAACTACATGTAATGATTAAATCGATGGACTGCTCGCTGTTTTCTGAGTAAATTAATTCTGTAATTTTAATAGTGCAATTCCAGATTTTTAGTGGAGTAATACTAGAATTAATAAATTAGACAAATTAATTAAAGAGTTTAATTAATTGTCATAATTTATTGGAGTTTGAATTACCGGTCTATAGGTCCTAATTCCATCTCTTATAAACACTGTACTGGATATTACATTATTTCTGTTACTGCACACTTTATCTAGATAAATAGTTTATTAATACGTAATTAATAATTATTATTAATTAATTAATTTTGAATTAATTAATTTCAATTTATAGAGGGATAAGTTTCTCAGTTTGTTTAAATTTTAAAATTAAAAATATCTAATTATGAGATAATTAGATAAATAGAATTTGGGAAACTGACTGAAAGTGAAATAGTTAACTACTATTTTATATAGATATATATATATTAATTAATTAGATTAATTAATTTAAATATATATATATAATCATGTTTTTTATTTAAAAAAAAGGAAGTCCACGTTTTTTTTTAAAAACCAAAAGTTAGGACTTTTTTTAAGATTTCGTAAACTCATATATGTATATATATACTAATTAATTAATTAAATAGTTTAATAAATATATATATATATATACATAAAGCAACACTAGCAGCAAATACAGAATATATTACGTATTATTTTCTACAGAGCCTTCATAAACTAGAGAGAAAAAAGAAGAGAGTCTTTCTATTCTCTATAGAATAAAACTCTTGCAATCTTATGTGTTGAGAAAATTACAAGTGCCTAAAGTGTGTGAGTTTAAAAAATTATACGCAACACCCACATGTTCATCCAGTTGTGCTTGAGGCTTGGATTAGAAGATCGTGGTTTAGTAGACAAAAAAGCTAGGATCTACTGATAGGCTACAGGAGGTATTAGATTTATTCTCTTTGTATGTTTTCTGTTCTTCATGAATTAATACTATGCACTTATATAATCAATTGTTTTGAGAAAATTTTTGAATGTTCTTGGGCCAATCTTCCACTGCCAAAATTGTTTTTATTTCCAGCAGTGGAGGCCCATGGTTATTTCAAAATTGATGAGGTTTTTGCTGACGTCAGTTTTGGCATCGAGGTTCCGGTTTGTCGGGATTGGGAGGTCGTGGAAATGTATTTTGGTCAAGTGCTGAAGAGAGTTTGATGCTCGAGACTTCACCTGGGAATTAAGGAGACCAGAGCTGGCGAAGTGGACTGGCATGCCGTAGGACGAAATGACATCAACCATTTGAAGGACCTGGGTCACGTGGCGTTGTGCAGCGAATGGAAGCATTACCACAACAACTGGTCCGGGGATGGTGGAAATTGGGATTTCATGATTATGCTGTTTATGGGGATTCGCCATTAATAAGAATTGATTTGGCTTTGTTATGGGGAACAATACTTGTTTTATATATACCATTTTCATGGATCGAAGATACATTGATGTTGCGTTAAGTGCTCATCTTATTCGTGATTATCCGAATATGAATTAGTGGAAATAACATTTGAACAGGTTGGCCGGTCTTCTTATTATGTCTACGTTATTATATAATGTACGAAATTGAAATCAATTACTACTCCAAATACAAAAATAAAAAAGACAACAATACATCGCACGTAAAACGGACACAAAACGAAACCAGCTAAAACCAATCCACTGAATCTCGTAAGTGATTCTCTGGTTGTAATGAAAGACCTGGTTCAAATCCTTTGGACAGAGTGGATGGAGACTACTTGCTTTACTTATTCTATTTTATTTTTTATTCAGGGCAACTTTCTTTTTAATTGACAAGTAATTGTGAAGATCTGCCACGACACCATAATCAAAAAGAATTCGGAATCTTAGCTGATACGGACTCGGATGACTTTTGTGACTCCAGAGAAGTCGTTCTGCATGGAATCAAATGTAGAGGGTTAGGTTTATTATTGTTCATCTTTCTCATATATAAAAAAGGTGTGATATGGTTTTAAATTAAATACCATTGGAGTGAGAAAAATTAGAATTTACTCATGACTTGCAGATCTACAAATTACAATTATCGGTACCCCTATTTGCGCTGGACAAAAGAATCCGTTTATTGTTGAAGAAAATTTTCGATGTGCATAACTTTAAAGATATCATAAACATGTTATGGATAGTTCCCTTAAAAAAACTTGCTGAACAAATAAGATAAATTTTTATTTTTATGTTTAATTTTGCATATATTATGTATGTTTAACAAATGTAAGAAAATTCCGAGTTTAATGTGACTACAGTTAGAAAGATGATTCCCTTTTATATTAATAATGGATTTAAACAGTTTGAGTACTCAATTTAAAATATTCATAATATAATTATTCATTGAAAAATTAACAGAATACAAGAATAGAGGTAATTAGAGAGGTAAACAAAAATTAACCTAACTCTAATTATGGATAATTTATGAAGGATTGAACTATATATAGTGATTAAATTAATTGACTGCTTAATGGTTTCTGGGTAAATTAATTATATGATACTTAATTAAAGAGCTTAATTAATTGTCAAAATTTATTAAAGTTCGAGTTATAGGTCCATAGGGCTCCAATGTCACCTCTATTAAAATTGCATTGTATATTATAGTAAATCTATTATTATACACTTGAGATAAATATATACCAAAAATGTTTTTTTAATAACTCATTGAATTAATAATAAATTTTTATAAAATATATGTGATAGAAGTAGTTAATTATTTTTTAATTAATTAACTCCGAAAGGATATTTGAATATCTTTTCAATCAGCAATATGGAAAAATCAATAATTGCTTTATTGTAGCATGAGATGCCAACTACAAAGAGAATATCTCTGTAGTTGGCGCAAATCCCCTCTTAACGAAATGATATATAATTCCTCTAAATAATTTGAATTTAAATTTAGAATTTTGAATAGCAAATTATGGCGATATTTTTAGAAAAGATGTTGAAAAATGTGTTACATGCCAACATCAGCGAGAGAGTATGTGAAACTAGCATGAAATGTCTATTTTATGGGAGATTTTCTATTATTTTTATTTCAATTAATTTAATTAGTTTTTGAAGTTAAATGAATCTTTTTATTAAAATAATATGCATTCAGTAGAGCTTAAAACATAAGTGAAAAAGAAAAGAGTTTTTCCTATTCTTTATAGAGCAAAAACCTTGTAGCGTCATGTGTTGAGCATACTACAAGACAAGAAAAGTGTGATTTTATTATATTGTTATTGTAAAGCTCACATGTTCATTCCTTAGTGTTGGAGACTTGGCTTGTAAATCTCGTTGTTAAGAAGACAAGAAAACTAGGATACCCTGATAATCATCAAAAAGTGATTTATTTCTATCATTTTTCTTCTATAATATCTTTCACGAGATTAATGCTATGTACTCATGTTAATAAAATATTTGGAGGAAATTTTTTATGTGCATGGATCAATATATTCTACTGATTAATTTTATCCCAGAATTGGTATAAAAACAATTATAAGAGTATATAGAAGTAATGACTTTTTGTATGACTTTTTGTATGTATGAGTGAATATTGAATTTATTTTCCATACATATTATGAATAGATAAATATCATATGATGAATGTACAATTATTTTTATATCTGTTATGTGGACCCTTAGGATTTATTTATTGCAATTTATTTTGGGTTAGATCAAAGATGTACACCAAAATTTGAAAGGGTATAGGATTTTGATTTTTTCCTTTAAATTTTATGAGATGGAGATCAAGAATCAAAAATTTAGTGAAGATAATGGAGAAGGAGGATGAGAAGAAAAGAAGAGCAATGAGCAGAGTACCCTCTTCCAATGCACACAAGTGCTCGGCATTGAATGCTTAGCATGCTGAGCACTACAGGCGCTTGACAATCAGCACCCAGGGCATCGACAAGCGACGCCCTGGCACCAGACGGCTAAGGCAACTACACCTTGCTACTGCCTTAAGTGTGCCTATAGGTCAAAGGGGCTGGTATCGTAGTGCCATGTAGCCAAGGCTATCAATCGAAGCGGGTAAGGCCCTGGCTGCTACCATTGGTAACGCTAGGGCCAACAAGGCTTCCGCCATTTTGGCCCTTTGGTTAGGCTTATTGGGCCTACTAGTATTAGGGCTCCTTCTCGAAGTAAAAGTTGTTCACTCTTAAAAAATTATTTTTGGCCCAATTAGATGTAATTCGTGAGTTATTTCTCATGATGGGTTTATTGCGGATTGTAGAAGGCCTACTGACTTATTTGGACATGTGTGCTTCGAAAACCCTTTTGTAATTTAATATTAATTTTTTTATTGGATTGTATTGTATTTTCCCTCTCCTTCTCCTTTCTCTTCGCCATAATTGTTGTCATCATCCTTACCATTATGATCACCTTGTTCTCATCCTTTTTCCTCATTCTTTTTCTCTTTCTTTTTCCTCTTTGTCTTTCTCATTATCCTGTCATTATTATTGCAAATAAATAATTAGAATTAGATAAAAGACTTATGGGCAAGAACATCTTGATATGGGGTTATAAACTTCTTAACCTAGGATCAAGGAATTCCTAATCCTTAGTCGAGGAGCTCTTAACCAAGGGTCAAGAACAACTTGACTACAGGTCAAGAACTTCTTGACCATGGGTAATAAACAAGTTCTTTATCATAAACCCCTTATTACCTGTTTCCCAGCTTCTTTTTATTCCTTCATTTCAAGGGTCTGCTGCAAACTGGCTTAGTATTGGTTTTGTCCATTGTCTTCCTCTTCCAGAATATTTCGAGTTCTAAACTCATAGACATTAGGATAGTCTTCCTGTCATTTACTAAAGCAATATACGATATCTATTACAAGGCACAATATTTGCCTTAAATCAAAACCATCTACTCAAAGACATGTGAGCTCTTCTCTAATTTGTTGTAGATTCTGTTGATACCAAAAAATGGTTAAACGATACCAAATTTGATGTAATAAAGGGATTGTAATTTTGGTTAGTAAAATGACTATAAAGTAGAGAAAAAATATGGTTTTATACTGGTTCAGTTGGAATTAAAACAGTCTACCTCTATTACAACCGATTTTATTAAGAGAACTTATAAGAGAAATTCTACGATAGTATTTTAAGGGCTTTGGATCTAATTCCCATCTCTTTGCTTTGGGGTCTGTATATAATGCTTAGGATGAGTATACTGTGGCGTTATTATAGCGAGCAAGTGGTAGCAGTTAGAAATAATATGGAGCTATCGAGAATGAGTAAGTTTTGTCTCCCACTATCTTGTTTAGTGTGCTATATTAATTTCATCAATAATGGAATATACTATATAGTAGATGGCCTGCTTGCTCTCAATGATTTTTCTAATTGATATTTCGAGCAGGTCTTCTCGCCTTGGACACCATTATTCTTGTCATCATATACGAGCATGCTTCACAAGCAGGCTAAACGAGCCGATAAGAAATTACTCATAACAATTGTTCCCCAAGTATTCGGTGCCCTATGTCTAGCTGTGCACTTCGAGGGGGGAGAAAACCCAAATTCGACCTTTAAACCTCATCTTCGACATCAAATCCCTTCATATTAGGCTTTTTTAGATAAAAAGAGGGGAAAAATAGGAAAAATAGAAAAGATGGTAGACAATCAAGTCAGAATCTGAGCTTCGAGAAATTAATGAGTTCCCTAGTGAAAAAGTCAGCTCGTCTTGCCAAGGTGAAGAAGCTAGAACGAGCAAAGATGAGCAATGAGCAGTCAATGTTTTTAGCTCGCCTCTACCCAACAGAAGTCGACAGGGATGAGAGCTCGCATTTGTTCTTCAGTAGTATCATGTTGACGCTTCTAGAGTGGTTGTTCCTCGTTATAGATGTCGAGCAGACTTCCCTCCTCATACTTGCGTAGCTTTTAGAAAGCAAATTTTTAAGGCAAGAGGACAACAACCACTTCAACAATCGATATCCTCGATCACTTTGAGATTGCTCCAACTCAGCTCTCTCCCAATGGGTGGTTGATTCTAGCAAACCTTAGAATTCTCTACCCCAAACTGGGAATGAATGGACCAATACCTGAGGAGGTTAATTATTTCTACGAATTGAAGTTAACCCAAGGCTCAATTGGGTAGTATTATCTAGGGAAGTGGTAGAACAAAGATCTCAAGGAAGTAAATGAGAATGCCCTTGCCTTAGCTTCTACTCTAGACAATTAGGAGAAGGACGATGGTGCTGCTAAGAAGCTCGTAAAAAATGAGAAGACTATAACAGAGCTCGAGATCAAACGGGATGACTTCAAGGAGAAACTGGACAATACAATTGTTCAGCTCAAGGAGTTGGATCAGGCTAAGGAAACTACAGACAAGGCTGAGAAGCAAGCAACAGCTGCCGAGCAGAAGCTGTAGAAGGCACTGAAGAGCCGAAACAAGCTGGCAGTGGAGAGGGGATGGGCAGAGGAGTTTAAGTCAAAGCTTCAAGTGGCCTACGAGGAGCTTGACAAGACAAATAAAGAGCTTGATGGAGCTTTGATTCAAGACTCAGAGGAATACAATGCTTTGAAAGCTTCATGCATTTAGGAGGGATCTACTGTTTGGTTTACATATTATGGTGCAAGCATAACAACTTCGACTTCACCATCTTCGACAATAAAGCCCTTCAACTCCTAACTAGCTTTATGCCTCTAGAGGAAGAAGAGAACGGAACCGACAAGCTCGTGGTCGAAGATCAACCTGGTGTCGATGCTGTGGACGCGGAACCAAGTGGCAAGAAGAATGTTGAAGGCAACTAAGATTCAACAGTGAACCAGGCTTGAACTCTTATTAGCAAGATGGACACTTCTTTTTCTTCTACTTTTCAATGAAATATTTTTGGTGTATTTTGATATTCTTATCATTTCTTTTTTTTTTCTTATTTTGAAAGATTGTAATATTTTCATCATTATTGAAAATATCAGCTTCCTTCGAACAATTGTGTATTTTATTAATTTTTTATTTCTGTTTGCTCGTATTTTGCTTGAGAAATTTCTACTTTCTCTTCGTATTGTGAGTAGTTTGAATTTACTTATACTTAAGAAAAATATTAAAAATTTCAAATAGTATAAAATGAACGATCTTAACTTAGCCACAATTTATTTACCAAATTGCTTAATTTAAAGCTAAGAATTTCAATCCATTTAAAAGAGCAACGCTTTAGTTTTTATTGCATTGGAGCATCAACCAAAACTTTATTGCAAATTACTTTGTAATCTACTTATATATACATAGTACCCCCTAGTTTAGATTTTACAAGTAAGCTCAAAACTGTCAATGATGGAATGGTTTTATTCAAAGAAAAACCTTAATTTAAAGTTGGTCTTTGGTGCGAATAGAATTTTACAAGGGATTTGTGCAAGTTTATTGATAATTTTTTCTCAAGTGTTCTACATTCCATGCGCTCGGTAGCTTGTAATCGTTTTTTCTAGTGAGCTTGTATGATCCTGTCGAATTTCTTATGAGATCCGATAAGGGCCTTCCCAATTGGGACCGAGAGCTCCTACTTCCCTTTCTTATATATTGGGAGTAAATCATTGTACTACAAGCTTGTCCTTTTTGAATTGTCTTGCTTGAACTCCTATGTTGTAGTATTGAGCTACTCATTATTGGTATATAGCTACTCACATTTGAGCCTGCTTTTGTTTTTCTTGGATAAGGATGCGATTCCCTTGTAGAAGCTCATGGTTTGCTTCTTGATTGTAAGTTTTTACTCTGTGAGTTTACACTTCAATTGGAATTACTGCTTCTATACCGTAGGTCATCGAGAAAGGTGTCTCATTAGTTACAGTTCGTGTCGTCATTCTGTAAGTCCATAGAACTTTGGAGAGCTCGTCAACCCAAGCTCCTTTGAGCTTTTCGAGCTTCATTTTCAGGTTCTGTTGTAGTATTTTACTGCTTCAACCTGACCGTTTGTCCGGGGATGAGTAACAACCGAGAAGCTCTTCATTATTCCATAATATTTGCAGAGCATTCTCTTTTCTTCACTCTCGAACTGCGCTCCAATGTCTATTACAATCTTCTTAGGTACACAAAACCTATACATTATAGACTTTGCAATAAATCCAGTGATCTTATTTAAGCTTATAGATGTTAATGGCTCTACATCGACCCATTTTGTGAAGTAATCCTCAGCAGCTACTGCGTATTTTGCACCTGCATGACTTGTTGGTAAAGATCCAATTAGGTCAATCCCCTAAATTACAAATAACCATGGTGAATGCATTGTAGTGAGCACAACTGGTGGTGCTTTATGATAGTAGGAGAAGTATTGGCATTTGTCACATTTTTGTACGTAATCCATAGCATCTTTCTTCATTATCGGCCAATAATATCCTTGAAGTGCTGTTTTTCTAGCAATTGACTGTCCCCTAGAATAGTTACCACATGTTCCTTCATGGATTTCTTTGAGAATTGTTATTGCTTCCTCATTATCCACACAAGAGAAGCCTTGTCGATGTAGGACATTATCGAGTAGGATGTAACAAGCTACTCGATATTTCACTTTATGAGCATCCTCCTTTTCTTTGGGCAACTTGCTATCTTTCAAGTAGGATTGGATTAGATCCATCCAAGACGACAATTTTATGTCAACTGTAAAAATGATTTCTTGTGCTTCAGTGCTTGGTTTTTCGTGGCACTCAACTGGTATTACATCGAGTAGATATGCATCTTTGGTCGAAGCGAGTTTCAATAGGGCGATCGCATTTGAATTCTGAGCTCGTGGTATTTGGAATAGCTTTACTTTCTTAAAATTAGCGAGAACTTCATTCGCTTTTGCTAGGTATGTTACCATTTTTGTACCCAGAGCTTGATATTTTCCATTCATTTGCCTTACTGCTAGTTGTGAATCACTATAGATAGTAATTACTTTGACCTTTATTTCCATTGCCAATCTTAAACTAGCGAGTAGAGTTTCATACTCAGCTTCATTGTTCGAGGCTCGAAAACTTCCACAAAATCCAAAAACTATTGTAGCAGCTAAAGTGCCAAACATAGGAGCTGGAGCTATTATTGAACAAATGCAGTATGTCAACAACTGGAATTTCAACAATTATCAAGGCAACCAGCTGCTAAATTATTATCATTCGGGATTTCATAACCATGAGAACTTCTCTTATAGTAATATAAAGAATGTATTGCAACCTCCTCCAGGCTTTAGTAGTCAAGCAACAGAAAAGAAGCCTTCATTAGAAGACATGCTCAGTTCTTACATAGTAGAAACGAGGAATCGATTCAACAAAGATGAAGTAAGGTTAGACAACATTGAAACTCACATGGGCAACATGGGAGCAACAATTAAGAATATTGAGGTTCAAATAGGGCAACTTGCAACATCTGTTAATTCTCTACAGAAGGGGTCTTTTCCTAGCGACACGGAGATGCAATGACATCATCTTGTGAAGTGGAAAGGAAATCGAGGGAGCAAGGCCAAAAGACAACAAAGCTTCCACATCTACACCAACTCTCTATAGCCAAGAGGAATTACAAGATAAGGAGAATGAGATTGAAAAGCAGTTAATAAAAGAAGCTTGTAAGCCTAATTCTATATCTTTTCCCGACAATCCTCCAATTCTGAAAACTCCTCTGCCATATCCCTAAAGATTTCAGAAGAAGAAACTTGATGATCAATTTGCTAAGTTCTTAGGAATCTTTAAAAAGATTCACATCAATATCCTATTTGCAGAGGCTTTGGAGAAAATGCCTAATTATATCAAGTTTATAAAGGAGGTTATTTCCAAAAAGAGGAAGTTAGAGGATTTCGAGACAGTAAAAATAACTGAAGAATATAGTGCAATTCTCCAAAAGAAGTCGCTTCAAAAGCTAAAAGACCTAGGAAGTTTCACTATGCCTTGCACTATTGGTAGTTTTGTGTTTGAGAAAGCATTATGTGACCTTGGTGCAAGTATTAATCTAATGCTCTTATCTATTTTCTGGAAGTTGGGACTTGGAGAGGTGAAACCAACAAATATCACATTGCAATTGGCGGATAGATCTCTTACCTATCCTCATGGAATCATAGAAGATGTATTGGTGAAAATTGACAAGTTTATATTTTCTGCGGACTTTGTGGTGTTAGATATGGAAGAAGATCAAGATATTCCTCTTATTCTTGGGCGACCTTTCTTAGCTACTAGTGGAGCATTGATTGATGTGCAAAAAGGGGAACTAACTTTAAGGGTGAACGAAGAAAAAGTAAAGTTCGACATTTACAACACCAACAAGGTTTCTAAAAACATAAGCACATGTAATAGGGTAGATGTGATTGGAAAATGTGTTGAAGAGGTCCAAGTAGAGGAGAAACCATGCAACTCATTGATGGATGAGACTCGGTGCAATAACCAGCAGATCGTAAAGCGTGAGTTTGTGCTAGGGCAATAAGTCCTTCTTTTGAAATCCTGTCAAAAGTTTTTCCCAGGCAAGTTGAAGTCAAGGTGGTCGGGTCCGTTCGTTGTTGAGAAGGTGTTTCCCTTAGGGGCTGTAGACCTAAAAGGCAATAATGGACATGTATTTCGAGTCTACAAGCAACAATTAAAGCGTTATGATAGAAATGAGGAAAGGGATGTAGAGGACATTCCTTTGAAAGAACCGCTGTGAAGAGTACTAAAGAAATCTGGCTGAGGACTATAAACAAAGTGCTTCTTGGGAGGCAACCCAAGCTTTCAAACTTTCTAAAATTTCTTTATTTTTAATTTTTGTTTTCTTTATTATTAGTTTGTTTAAATTATTGTGTCTTAAAAGTATTTGAGTTCTTAATTTTTCTAACTCTCTGTTTTTATCAGTGTGCTCTCCATGTGAGATTGTGGACTACTTCCAACTGTGTTTCCTGAGGAAAGACTAGATGAAGATTCCTCCAATTCTGTCAGGAAAGTCCTTCGTACTTTACTTTTCTTTATTTTACATTGAGGACAATGTCTGTTTTAAATTTGAGGGGATGGAATAGTATTTTTCTTCTATTTTTCGTTTAAAAAAAATAAATAATTGTAAAATTTTCAAAAAAAAATAAAAATAAAAACAAAAAACAAAAAATGGTTTTTGAGTTTTGCTTTGGTCTTTTTGTCTAGGGCCGATGATAAGAATATGATTGAAGTGAACATAGCTCTTAGAAAATGATAAATGTTGACTTAGTCTGTGTGCTTGACTCTAATATAAGTTTTGCTTTACTTGAGATTCTTTACACACTTGAGCACATAGCCATGCATATTTAGCTACTTTGAAAACTTAGAGGAAGTTTATGTGACTTAAGTTTTTCCTTAAAGATCTCACCGAATTCTAGAACTTATTTGAAAACCATTTGAGGCAAAATCTTAGATGACGTATCATTAGAGATATGATTTAGGCCATTTTTGGATCCTTTGAGCCTTTTAAGCCGACCTTTGATGATTGAATATCCTTAGTTTACCTCATCGAGCTTATATTGTTGACCTTTTTTTTGGTACCCATATTTTTAGCTTATCTTTTAAACAGTTTCTAATATTTTACCTTGTACCTGTGAGCACATGTGATCGTTATTGAAATATGTCACGATATGGGAGGAAGTGTGGTGTTGAGAAAAAAAATCCTATTGAGGCATTTGAAAAAGAAACAAAGAGAAGAAAGTACTATACCTTTGTGCAAATGAAAGAAAAAAATGTTAAAAAGAAAAAAAGAAGAGAAAAATACGAAAAATCATAAGTTTAGGGGTATAGTAGTTTAAAAAAAAAAAGAAAAAATTGGTTGATAAAAGAAGGGAATGGAAAACAAGTTTGGAGGAGTTATGAATTGTTTCGAATTTAGGGGTTAAAGATAAAGATTCAAGAATAAAATATGTGCTTAGGGTGATTTGAGCCATAAAAATGTCCATTATTCTACCTTCACCTTAGCCTAACATTACAAGCTTAATAAATTCCTATTGATCTTTAGTGGTATGTTAGTCTCCATTAGTGGAGAATGGTTAGAAAAACAAGCTTATGGAGTTTGGCATTTTCTTATCTAGAGATCATTCATAATTCAATTATTTGTATAAACTGATTCGAATTGCAAGTGGTTAGATGTAATTAGCTACACAGACACACACGTGAAGAATCAAGAGTAGGGTAAAGCTAGTGTTAGAGTTGAAAATCTAGATGTTGACAATGTTTTGAAGTTTTTCTTGAGTTATAATTATGTGCAATCTTTGAGGCCTATATGCGAGTTAAAATCGAATCAAACTTTTTGTTTTAGGTTTTTCTTTCTTTTTTTTTTATAAAAAAAGTGGGGCTTAACTAATGACCTCCACTTGTTGCAAATTAAAGGAAAATACCAAATACTACCCAATCCCCACTCTACCCCATTACGTATAATAGGCTTTCATGCCTACCCCCGATGTGACTCGAACCTAGGACCGAGATCCTCGGTAGCAGAAGCTCTTACCACTTGAGCCTACTCATTTTTTATTTTAAGTTTTTCTTTCTTTTGCTCAGGTTTAGCAAAATATTTAATGTTTGAGGGTATTTGATGTATTTATGTTTTATACGATTTATGTCTACCTTTTCCATCTTAAATTTGCTTAATTATTATTTTTTTTAAGATTTTATTTTAATTTGTAGTTGTTGGTTAACTTAAGCAGGTTATGAAATATTTCATGCAAAAGAGAAATTAAAGTGACATTTTTCTAAAAGAGAGTTGGAAAAAGATGAAATAAAGAAATAGGTGAAGCCTATTGGAAAATTAAATAGAGGCCCAAAGTATTAAATGCTAGAAGACGAATTACATAGGAAGCCCAAAAGGAGTGCACGTGAAGAATTGGAGTTAATAGACGTTTCGGGAACAAACAAATTAGGAATGAAGTATTTGGGTGATATATAAATGAAAAAGGAAACAGAGGGCAATCATTCGGTTATCGGAAAATTAAGAAAGAAATGGGCCAAGCCCAATTTAAGAAATGCTCTACACTTAAGAGAGTGAACCAGGCTTAGCATGATTTTATGCTTATATATTGGAATCAGGATGTGATATTCACGTGAAGAAATAAATAAAAGAAAAGCTTGGTGATTAGGTGGTGCCGTGCTTCATGTTATCATATAAGCTAGGATTAATCATGTAGTTTATAAAACTTAGAATGGAGAATCAGAAGGGGGTCAGCGACAAAAGAAGACAGAAGAAAGAAGAGGAGAAAAATAAAGGGAAACTACCACATTACCTAACCAATCAAATTTGAGTAAAAGACTTGGAGAGCACTCTTCATCAGTTATAAATATTCTAGTTTAGGAGGAGGACAAAACACAATTTTAGAGAGAGACACTCATTGTAGAGAGAGAATTAGAGATTAGTAAGAGAGATTTTTAGAGAGAGAAAGAGACAAAGACGGAAGAGTCCGGAGATGGAAAAGCTAAATTCGCCTTCCAAATCCAATTCTTCTTTCTTTTTCTCAATATGTTTAAGAACATCTTTTTTTGTTTTCTTATTTTTATCATGAACTAACTTCTTTTTATCTAGAGGAATGATGTAGTCTATGTTAGATATTATGTTTTGAATTGCCAATTTTATTATTTGAGAAATTTTTATTCATTTTATTTGTATTATCTTGTTCTTCATGCTTTTAATTGCTTGATCACCAATTAATTGATTTGGTATTTAAAATTTGGCACTCGGGAGAGGAAATTTTAGATGTGACTATTAGATAATATAACTTAGAATTTAATAGAGTTCGAGAGGCCTATAATTTCTTTGAGGTCAATTAAAAAGTATCACAGTACTTAATAAATTCTCATTATCTAGATTCTTATAGGGATATTGAAATCGGATATTCGGAATAATTTTGGCTCAGCACTCGGGAGAGGGAGTTGAATACTTTGGAATTCTTGGCTTATAAACTAGAAGATTAAACAATAATAAATTGGCATGAAAAACATAGTAGACAATTAGGTGAAATCAAACCTCTAGAGTTTTACATATTGATTGTTTTTTCTGTTGCGAATATTAGTTTTATTTTCTTTGTTTTTGAAGTTTAATATTTTATTTTTATTATTCGATTTTCTAGATAAAATTAGGATTATTTTAATTATAATATTTAATAAAAATTAGGTTTCAATCCCTGTGGGTACGACATCCTTACTTTCTTTTATAATACTAAAAATTGACATCGTGCACTTGCGGAATTATTTTGTTACAAATGTAGTATTGTCTATTTCAACAGGATTGATGAAGTCTCCAGTCATCGAAGTGTCTGACTTCAGATAGAAATACTAGTGCGTTATACGAAAATTATAAGTATATTGAACTGGACCAAGTGAAAATAGAATTTGAGATTAAGTGTCATAACTCAATATTATATCTTTCACTAATCTAGCACTATTACAAGATTATCTTAATCGTAGTAATTGTCAGACTTGCTTTCATGAGTTTTATCTTTTCGACTTACTAAAGGACTAGTTCTGATTTTATGATTCGAACTCCGGTATCTTGGAAGATAAGACTTATGAATTGACGAGAACGCCCTTCATGATTTAGACACCATGCATATAATGTCACTTTGAGTTTTTTCAAGAACTTGGATAATAAAACCAGGCACCAGGTATTCACTTTGTGAATTTGACTGTGTTTTATAGGTAGTTACAAGTATCATCGTCAATTATTATCCATTAGATGAAAAATGGCAACTCAAAGATAAATATGTACTAGAGGGATAATACGATAATTTCACCTCACTAGTATGACATTGCATCGAGGGTATGCCTATAAATATAGCATATATTAAATGGATCAAGTTAATTAAAGTGTTAATTAGCTTCACTGACATTTAGTCTGAGAGTGTAATATTAGGCCTATAGTAAAGTGCCCCAATAATAACTGACAAGGCCCAATCATAATTAAGAGTTAACTATATATCTAGGCCCTTCGGGCCAGCCGAGCCTTGCCCGCCAATCTAGCTCGCACAAGCTGACCCAGCCCAGCCTGCCAAAAATAATATTTTTTAAAGTTTTTAAATAAATTTTGATACAAAACTTTTTCCAATACTTATAAATACACGTTCTCTCACTCTTTTTTCATACTTTCAAATTTTAATATAATTCTAAATAATTTGCTTAAGGTTTTTGTTTTAAACATTTTTTTTATCAACAATTCAACTTATATACTTCTAATTTATTTAATTATTTTGAAATTTTTATCAATAGGAAAAAAACATAAGATATTATTTTTTTGATAAATTTTATTTTGAAATTTCTAATATGTTTAAATAATTATATATATAATAATCTTATTCTTTTATATTTTCTAATTTTTTTAAAGTGGGCTAGGAATAGATCGGTATGGGCTGGCTCAGCCTGCCCAAGGCCCGCCTAGGAGCGCAACGGGCCTACGGGTCTGGCTGGGCTCCATTTTTAAAATTCTTGGCTAAGCAGGCCCGGCCCGACCCGCTCGTTTTGCCACCTATGCTCTTTTCAATCATTTAACCTATGCAAATTAGAAAATATAATAAATAAAATAAGATAAACCAAAACAAAATTAACTAAATTAACTAAAAATCAGAATAAAGAAAAAAATAAAAACACATAAAACACGAAATAAAATAAAATCAATTCAAATCAATTTATTTAGAAGAGAACAATGCAAAATAAAACGCATAAATCACAAAATAATTGTACTTTCATATAGTTATCACTCGACAATAGTCAGGTTGGTAAAACAAATAACTTCACGATACAAGACAAAAACAGCGTATTCAAGAAGGAAAAATAACTAGACAAATACTTATAAAACATTCTCGGTTTGCATTAAACACGTCTGAGGCAGAAAACAAAAAAGCTAGGAAAATTCTACGAGTGAATTGAACAATGTAAAGCCAATGTAAAGCCAAGGCAACGAATCTTTGTGATTGTTTATCTAGGAGCGCTCTCTGGTAATATGGGAAACAAAACAATCCCACTCCAAACGACAATCTCCTCCTTCAACAACAGAATGTTTTACTGCTTCACTCATTTCAACAACCCTACTCCTAATCACATCTCCTTCTTCTGATGCCATTAATTTTTGCACTGCTTTGCCGATCATCGATGAACTCACCAACTCATCTCGTTGCCTCCATTCCATAACAGGAACACCTACTTTGAGTACCTCTGTTATTAACACAGCATTCATAGGTTGATCGAGGTGCATTGGCCAGGTTGCTATGGGCACTCCCATACTTATGCTCTCCAAGCAAGAGTTCCACCCACAATGACTCATAAACCCACCAGTCGACGGGTGCCGCAAAATCTCCACTTGGGGCACCCACTCTCTCACCACAATTCCTGTTCCTCTCATTCTTTCCTCAAATCCATCTGGAAGCTGAGTTCTCCTCTCCTTTTCGTTGCTAACAACGTCTAACCTATCCGCATCTCTCAATACCCAGAGAAACTTTACGCCACTTTGCTCCAAACCAAGAGCAAGCTCTTTAATCTCACTTTCAGAAAAAGTAGTTGTTGTCCCAAAAGAGACATACAAGACACTTTTTGGCTCTTGTTTGTCTAGCCACTCCATTAGGCGCCTGTCTTGATCATTGAGCTCCTTAACGTCTTTCCTTTGGTGTAAGGGCCCGATTGCCCACATCTTATCTTTTCCTGAATTTTCGCCGTGTTGTAATAGCTCAAGAAAAGAGCCTTCAATAGCTCTGTAAGTGTTATGAATCTCTCCAGCTTTAAATTCGGACATAATCCCCTGGAAAGTTATGAAATTTCGGTATACAGATGGGAAACATGATTTCAACGTGGGAATGTCTTTTACTGGGATTTTGTCCCTTTGTCCCAGAATATCACATAGAAAGGCGATGCAAGCAAAAACAGAGGCAGAATTGAAAGAGTAAGCTTCGGCATTTGGTAATGAAACGAAATCCTGAACTACTGAAGCCGTTAAAATATCATAAACAACAACAAGTCGTCAGGTGGTCAGAGAGAGTGATCGAAGGAGGGCAGCAACTGGTTGGCGGAGGTGAGTTGTGGCCTCGAAACAGAAGACTGAATGCTCCGGGAACTTGGTTTGATGGCCTGATGAGTTCGGTGGACAAAAGGGTAGAGGAGGAGTTGGGAAGTCGTGGAAACAGATTTTTGTTAAATTGTGAAGAGGATTTGAGGTTCGAGACTTGACCCGGGCAGTGTGGAGAGCAATGCCGACGTAGTGGACTGGGATGTCGTATGATGAAACGACGAGGGCGAACTGAAGCAGCTGGTTGAGGTGGCTTTGAGCTGGGTATGGAACTATTACCACCGCAACGGATGATGATGGTGAAGATAAACATTGGGAATGGTTTTCATGCTGACGATGCTGAAGATGGGGGCTCTCCATTGATGAATCTTGTTGTGGATCTGTTATTTGTGTCTTCAAAAAATCCGAAATTTTCGCTTAAGAAAGGATAAGCTTCGTGTTTTTTCGTTTATTTAATCAATCCTGGTTTTATACTTGCTGCTCAGGACCCAAGAATCAATCATTCAAGATTTTTTTGATCCATCCTAGCTGTTTTTTTTTTTTTTTTTCAGTTGTTTCTTTTCTTTTGCTTTCGTGCTGTTACGTGCTCACCTTGTTTGAGATTGTGAGAATCCGAACTTCTTAGAGCGTAGCTGATGCCAGGTTGGCTGTTATTGCAGTTTCTTTATATATTGTATATAAATATTGAAATGGGATTTAAATTTATTAAAAGAATGCAGAATACATATAAGCGGTTCTCTGATAGTGACACTATTGAAATGTCAAATAACCCTTTTTGGTGATTCTCTAGTCGTGTGAACGTGATCTATTAAAAAAACGATAACTATATAGAACTAATATAAAGAGATAAATTATGATAGGTACCTCAAAATATTGAATAAAAAATTTATACTAATGATGTGACATCTAATTTCACTATTATTTTACTTTAAAGTGGAATTTGGAATTTACTATTTAAAATTTAATAATTGAAATGAATATCACATCATGTACTATAAAATTTTAATATAAATTTTTTTATGTGACTGACATTACTCTAAAAAGATATGGTTCGAATCCTTTCCCTGTGAATTTTGACTCGTAGTTGCAAAATTCTGCCGCTTAGCACATATCCTAAAGAACTTGAAAGTATTGCTAATCCGATAGGTTGACATTAGTGATAACCCAAGAAGTCTCAACATGACGAATCGTCATCCAAAATACTAATGTTGCAGCTAATAGGATTTAATCTGACATTACTGCGAGAGCAATTTTTGTATTTTGCATATATTATAACTTTGACAAATCCAGATTCGTCTAAATCCCTCCTTGAATAAATATCAGAAAATAACCCACAAGAAAAAAATCAATCACCTTAACACAAGAGTCAAAGTGAAAAACTCCTAGAATAGGAGAAAAAATCACTTTTCTTAGAGAAGAAATCTACTATAAAATCACAGAACTTTCTCCATTGTTCTACAAAGTGACTCTTTTATGCCCAATCACTCTCACAAATACTGTAACATCTCCCCAACCTAGCTAGTCAAACTTTGAATATAAACATAAGCAATTAGGCAAGGATGGGTTAACCTTTCGCAAACTTCCTTGAAAATTTAGCATTAGAAAGAACAGAATCACTGAAAAGAAATTTTTATTTCAAAAATCTATTTTTAATACAAAATTTAGAAATAAGGCATGAATATATGGGATGGGTGGAACTACAGATTTACTTTCAATTATCTACTAATGCAACTTAAACCTACATTACCAAAACTATAATAAGCTAAAGCTCAATAAGTAAAAATGATACATGCATATGAATGATGAGTGCTATGAAACATTTGTTACCCATTGTAGAACTTTCGTAGAAAACATCTTATAAATATCTCTTCGAAAACATTCTTTTCTTAAACGTCATTTTGGGTCTCTTTTTAAGCATAAATCCTAACTCAATGATATAGTAGACCTCCTTCATTTGGCTTACCCTGTCTTAGTCCTTCTGCCTCAAGGGATTTCACCACATTCATATATGTGGTTTACCTTGTCTTGAACATTTTGCCTCAAGAGATTTCACCATCTCTTTTCTATGTAATCACTAAGATAGGAGCCATACTTTATAAAGAACGTCACTTAAAAATAGCTAATAGGTACAATGGTAACATTTTCTTGAAAGCATGAACTTCTCAAAATCACTTACACTTTCTTTACATATACATACCTTGTGCGTATGTCGTGCACATTATTCCATAAGTACTATAATATACATACATAGTACATATAAATAAGCACGTACTTTACATATTATGTAAAAAATACTTGTACTTACTATGCTCTTGTAATGTAGTAAAAGCAATTATTTTTACTTACCTCTCGCTTATATTCCTCCTAGTACTTCATATCTATCATTGAATATTTCTCTATCTTTCTTTCCTTTTCTTCTAAAATTTACTAGAAATATGGGTCGAGTTGCTTATGTCTACAACTAATTCTCAGGCCCCTATTTATTGGTCTAATCTAGCTCCTCAAGCTAGCACGTTTGTCATCACTAAGAGCCAGTCAGATTGTGTCCCTTAAGTGATTAGAGTAAAAGCTATAGTTATTTGAATTTATTCACTATATAAAAGTGATTTTCTAATTAGGTTAATTATGAGGTTTTGTTATTTAAATTTCTAGATGCCTGAAATGGATTGCAAAATTTAGATTGGATCTTGATTGACGAACTTTTGACTGATCTTCCTTGAAATTCCTATTATGAATATAAGTATCATAAAAAAGAAAAAGTTACCTACACTGCAGTGTAAAGCCATCTATATAAGTAATTTGGGCCTATGTATCACAAAATATATAGAAAATAGTCTACCACGAGAAGAAGGCTACTTCAGTGATTAGAGTGAAAGCTATTGTTTATGGTAATTTTCATTTATGTGCTAAAAAAAAGGCAGTGGTTATTAAAAGAANAAAAGTAGTCGGTCATTAACTCGATCCAATTTATTCAATCAGTTCTATAAATCAGGAAGTTTGCTTGACGAAAAGTTTCATAATTGATTTAATTCTAAAATTAATTTTTATACTAGAATAAAACTCTCTAATTTGCTTGTTTTAAAGTTTATGTTATTTAAAAATATTTTAGACTTTATTGTGCAAATGATGGTCGGATATTTCTTTTTCATGCTTATATATATATATATATTAAAAAAAGCGTTGTTTTTTGGAAAGTGTAGCAAGATGATTTCGTTGTTGAAACAACAACCATAGCTTTCTGTTTTGGTTTTAGCATGAATCATCTGAATTTTTTTGTTTTCTGAAATCCTTTTTTTAATTGGACTTTTGTGCAAATATTGTGTGTTATTGATTTTCCCCAAATCATAACCATATTTTTTTTCTTCTTGCTTATCACCCCTCACTTTCTCTCACTTTGAAACTTTTTCTTTCTTTGTCTCTCTATTTTTTTTTTTTATTTTGCATATTCAAGGTTTTGTCTTTCACAATGGAGAAAACTTTCTAAGGAAGCTTTTTGAAAGCAAGATGGCAAGATTAATGGGGGAGAAACATGCTCTTAAAATGGAAGTCCCTGCAATGTAATAACAGTATAAGTACCAACCACTATTGCAACATCAACTTCATGTGCTGCATAGTTTTGGATTCTCTGCAACAGTCAAAATAGAATTATGCAACCATTTCTTCTAAGAAGAGATGATCAAGAAATGAGTTCTTCATCTATTTTCTGTGTTTAATCTTACTGTTTGTTTGTAAAGTATATGTTTATAACTTTGTGGGTGTCTTTTGCTCGTTTCGAAAAAAAAAAAAGGAGGAGATAATGAAAGTTGTGTGTGTTTAAATCGATCCGTTTCACGACACAAAGGAAACAAGGAAGCTTCCCACTTGATCCTTTCCATTTTAAATCTCTCACATGATTCATAATATTCTATAATTATTCTGATTTCATTATTACTAATTGATTGAGAATGATTATTACTAATTGATTGAGAAAATGCAAGACACACTTTTAAATTACAAGTTACTCTTTTTTCTGATTTTTTTTCTTGGTTGTTGCTGTTGTAACAGTAGTGACTATAATAGGAGAAATTTGAATTTGGCTCATTTATTAGTGTGAGATGCTTTCCATCTAATTCTGGTTGCTAATCAATATGAGAATGATTTTAATGGTTTTTATGCAGGATTATATCACCAAAATCCTTCCTTTCACATTAATGATTGACTTTACTTATTTATACTCTACTGTTGCAACAATAAAGTAAGAAATTTAGAAACTGAATTATTTTGGAGGTAATTGATTGCATAATTTATAATACACTTCCAAGAATCTTTTTTCTACTAAATATTAAAGCGAGGCATGAGGTCAATTTAAAACTCTATGAAAGACTTTGTATTTGAGATTGTCAATAGCCATTCGGGAGAAGGTTTGTGTCATTTTTGAGAGAAAATAGGTTCTAAAAGATAGGAGAAAGGCCTAGTGTACAAAACTGAAAGCATAACGAATACAGAGAAGATTGATCAAGCTTTGAAGAGAGTTTAAGAGCGTAAAGTCAAGTAAGTCTAGTAGAGCTCGCAGAACGTATCAGTAAAAGAGTTAAATAGGATAGGATGCATTAAGATTAGAGGGGCTCTATTTCTATTACGTCATTTGTGTTTGTACTTCAGATATTATTACTAATACTTTTCACTCTATGAGCGTGGCTTCGTGGAGTAGGTTATTGAAAAATAAGTCAACCACGTAAAAATCTCGTGCATCGAAAAAAGTGTAGCTCTACATAGGTCCTATGTTAATTAATGTACGTAAGGGTGATGTGACCTTACTTTTATCCAACATATCCTACCCTCACCCAAGCCAATATTACAAGCTTGATGAAGACTTTTTGATCCTTGGTGTTATGTTTATCTATATTAGTAGAAAATAGATTTGAAAAGCAAGCATATGAGACTTGATTTATATATTAGAGATTCTATGCTTAATGCATGCTTGTACAAACTTATCCGGATTTCACACAGTGATGGGAGAAAGTGCATATACACATACACGTAAAATCCAATTTGGAATGGGACGTGCTCTTGAATTTTTTTTCAATGCTTAGCCAATATTTATACTTTTCCATACATTATGTTCTTTATGCAGTCTTTGAGGAATCCCTTAGAAATCACCTTTCGTAGTGCAAATTGCCTCTTGTTTCCTCTTTGTGATTACCTTCTCTTGTGCTCGAGGAGTAGCAAAATCTCAAGTTTGGAGGTATGATAACTCTAAAAAATTAGAGTTATCTTGTGCTTAATTGACTGTAATTTTACTATCTTCTTTTTTGCTTTTTAGTTTATTTCGAGTTATTTTGATGTTTCGTTTATGCTTAGTATAGGTTGATGAAGCAAATGAATTTGGTGCAAAAATTGGTTAAAAAGAAGTGAAGACGACATAAAAAATGAAGAAGTAGCAAAAGCTATGAGCTTCGCCACTTTTGAAAGCCCGCCTATTGCCACGGCACCCGTTCTACCAACAACGGTTGTGATGACTCATCTAAGCACAGATTTTGAGGGCCGTGATCACTTTTTTTGACAATCTGATGGTGGAAGAGAAGAATTAACCTAATTTTAAGTATGGAAAAGCCAACTTGGAGAAACTCTAAAATAGAGATGAAGCACACTTTCCTAAGCAGATTTTGCAGGGAAGAGAAGCTTCCATTTCCTGAGTAAGAAAAGACAAAAAAGTTAACTTGTACGTAAATAATTTGTAAATCAGTATATAAATTTTTATTTTTAATTTCTTATAGGGATTTCTATTTTAGCCTTTATATTTAGCGATTAATATAGTTGAAAGTAATTCTTGAGAGTAAAATCAAGAGGATACGATTATTAATATTGGAGGAGGAAATTGGCAATTTTTAAGATACATCTAAGCTTTTCCAAGAAGGGAAAAACACACCACTATAATCTTATTTTTCAATTTTTCTCCTTAATTTTGTAAATCCTGATTTTATGGAATGTATTACTTACTGTTCTCAAAAATTATTATAAAGTAAACACTTTTGTCTGGGATTGCTATGTGAACCCACCATGTAACTTGTGATTATTTATCTCTCTTTTTTGACATCTAATTATCCATATTGATTGGTTGTTTTATCTTATGCTTAATGCTTTTGCCTACTTGGCCAATAGCTAGTATGATTTTTGAAAATACATAATAGAATAAAAACGAAGTTATGTGTTTAGCCCAAGATAGAGTGACATACATTTAGGGAAAATAGGAATATAATTATCTAATGTGTGTAGCCATTTTAGAGTGTTTGCACTTAATAATTCCATTCAAGACTGATTCTCGTAGGAATATAGTGAGTTGGGTTAAATGGAGATATTTGCTTGACAATAGAAGAAGCTTGTAAACAATTTAGCACACTTGGTTATCAATTAATTAGTTAATTTAATTAAAGGAAAAGAGATGTAAATAACACAAGTGAGGGGTTGGGGAGCCAATAATTCTAGGCAATTCTTTTCTTACTGTTTCTTTTGTTGCTTTTACATTTTGTTCTTGTTTCTTTTCTTTTCTTTCTTTGCTTCATTATCAATTGTTTGGATAATTTTAGTATTGATATAATTTTAGTACTTAACAAGATTAGTAATCAATCATCATGGGTTTGACATTCTTTTTGTTCTATATCTATATTACTTATTACTATGTGCATTTGCACAGGTATGTGTGAGTTTGATTTGTTATATTTTATACTTGCAAATGCTAGGCAACAGCCTAGTTGCGAAGGACTTCTACCAAGTACTTAAATATTTGTCCACAAATTTAGTATCATTCACTGGACATTACATTACAATTCCTAATTTTGGGAATAAATTATAGATATTCTTAGGAATTGATAAGCTTCTCATAACTAAGTCGTACGTGCTTTTAAACAAGTCAACAATCTACATAGTAGAAGAGACAAAAGGCAAAATAAGTGTGTCAATCTGATAGTGATGACGAATGATATGACAATCAATCTCGATGTATTTAGTTTGCTCATAGAAAACTGAATTATGTGCAATCTGAATAGCACTCTTATTGTCAAAATATAATGGCATGGGACGAGATAAAAAAACATGCACACCAGCAAGCAACCAACGCAACCAAACTATCTCACCATAGCATGATACTCCACTTCTGTGGAAGATCTAGATACAATATCTTGTCTTTTGCTCTTCCAAGAAATCAAAGAATTACCTAAAAAGACACAAAATCCTATTGTAGACTTACGATCAGTAGGATCATTCAACCCAATCAGCATCAGAATATGCGTGTAGTTCCAAGGAAGAGGTAGACGGAAGCAAAAGACATTGAAATTAAGTATTGTGAATATACCTCAAAATGCGAAGAATAGCTGCCCAACGGACTGTAGTAGGAGAAGTAACAAACTGACTAACTATATGAACAGCATATGTAATATCTGGACGCATGATAGTGAGGTAAACCAAGCTGCCAACAATAGTATGATATATACTCGGATCTGCTAGAGGAGAACCATCAGAAAAAGAATACCGAGCATTTAATTCGAGGGGAGTATCAATAGCCTTATTATCGGTAACACGAGCACACTCAAAAATGTCAGCTATGTACTTAGACTGATAAACAAGATAACCTTTCGAAGAAGAAGCAACTTCAATATCCAGAAAGTAACGCAAAGAATCCAAATCCTTCATTGCAAAACAACGAGCTAACTCTAACTTCAAGGCTGCAATCTCATTGATATCATCACTAGTAATAATCATGTCATCAACATATAAAGATAGTAAAATACAACCGACTGAAGTACACTTGACAAACAAAGCTGAATCATGATAACTAGGAGAGAAGCTAAGGGAAGTAATCACAGTAGAGAACTTTTCAAACCATACTCGAGGTGCCTGTTTGAGACCATAAAGTACTTTTCTAAGCTTGCAAACTTCACTAGGATTATGAGAAACACCAGGAGGGGGAACCACATAGACTTCTTCTTGAAAATCGCCATTTAAGAAGGCATTTTTCATATCCATCTGAGTAATATTCCACTGACAAACAGAAGCAACAGCAATAAGGGTGCGAACTGTAGTCATTTTTGCAACAGGGGCAAAAGTCTCCTCATAGTCCATACCGTATTCTTGAGGATACCCTTTAGCAACTAATTGGGCTTTGTACTGTTCAATAGATCCATCTAACTTAATTTTGATCTTATAGACCCAATGAGAACCAATGGCTCATTTACCAGGTGGTAAAGGTACCAAGTCCGAAGTGTGCGTCTAATGCAATGCTGTAAGTTCCTCAGCCATAGCCTGCTGCCAATTAGGATCACAGATTGCCTCACAATAGGACAAAGGCTCAGAGAGACGATGAATAGACGCTGAAAATGAAACAAATAAACTGGAATAACAAGAGTAAACAAAATCTGGTAGTTGAGTCGAATTACGATGACACTTAAGGTAGCGAGGAGGATCCACAGTCTCAGAAGGTGGTTGGGTAACTATAGAGGAAGAGGAAGGAGCAAAGGCATCAGTAACAGGAGAATCAGTATCATTATGATTTAATAGAGAAGAATGCAAATATGAAGCAACATATGGAACATTTGTGTCATCAGTGAATGGATCAATGTGAATAAGATCAGACTTAGTCATAGTATGAAGACTAGCAGGAATGGAAAAGAAAGGAATATGTTCAATAAACATAACACGACAAGAAACATATAATTTTTGTGTGACGGATCAAAACAACGATATCCCTTTTGACCTGTACCTAGCCCAAGAAAACACAAATGGCTGACCGAGAAGAGAGCTTAGTACGCTCAACATGAGATCGAAGGACAGAACATGTAGAACAAAAGACACGCAATGAAAAGTAATCCGGAGCACAGTCAAACAATTTTTCAAAAGGTGAGAAACCTGAATTGAGCGAAGTCAGAATCTTATTACTTAAATGAGCAGCAATAAGGATTGCTTCTTCCCAAAATTCACTAGGAACATAGGCGGATAATAAAAGGGAACGAGTAGTCTCAACTAGGTGTCTATGTTTTTTCTCAGCAATACCATTTTGTTCAGAAGTGTTAGTACAAGATGTTTGGGGAATAGTTTCCATTAGAAGCTAGTAAGTCAGAGAAGGCATTGGAAGTGTACTCTCCCCCCAGATCACATCGAAAACACTTGATAACAGAAGAATGTTGAGTCTTAACCAAAGTGCAAAAAATATTAAAAATAGCAAAGAAATCAGATCGGCGTTTCATAAGATATACCCAACAGTAACGAGTGTGATCATTAATAAATGAAACACAGTATCGTGACTCTCCCTTTGTAGATACAGGAGAAGGTCCCCACACATCAGAATGAACAAGATCAAATGGTGCACGAGAAAAAGAAATACTTTTATTAAAAGCCAAAGCAGAGAATTTTGCTAATTTGCAACCACAACGATTTGAAATATCATGAATGTTCAAATTTCCTAATGCTTCTGTAGAAACAAAAAATTTTAAACGATTTGCTGAAACATGACCAAGACGAGAATGTCATAAATAAAAACTAGAAGAAGAAGCACTCAAACGAAATGATGATAAGTCAACACTAGCAGTTGCAACATCGGGTACTTTGAGCTAATCCAAAATATAGAGTCCCCTTTGTCTACGGTCGATCCCAATCAGCTTCTAAGAATGCGGGTCTTGTACATAACAAGCAGTCGATGAAAAAAAGACCAAATAGCTAGAATCACACAATTGACTAACAAAAATAAGATTCAAGGTAAGATTAGGAATACAGTAGACATTAGGGAGACAAAAACAAGGTGTCACAACTGAACCAACATCTGCTAATGGCAGGGAGTACCATCAGTAGTCACAATAGACACAGACGACTTATGAGACAAAAAAACAAATGACAACAAATTAGGTGACATATGATGAGAAGCACCAGAATCTAAGACCCATATTGAGGCAGCTATACCTGTAGAACTAGATGACGACAAACCTATATGAGAAGAGGCAGACATAGCATGTGGCTGAGTTGCAAGAAACTTCTGAAATTGCTCAAGCATCATTGGATCTAGTGATTGAGTAGTTGCAACAGTATTAGGCGGAGCTGGTCGGTAGGTCCATTGCGGCGATTGTCCTCCAGGCCTCTATGATGGAGGAGGAGGCTGTGGTAACAAAGGTGGTTGTTGCTGCTGGGGCTATTGCTTGGCTTTATTTAATAACTTAGGACACTGTGCCTTCCAATAACCTTTTTGTTTGTAGAGACTACATTCATCAGGAGTAGCCCTTGCGTGAATTTTATTCTAATTAGAGACAGGTGGTCATTGAGGTGTTGCAAAGTTAGAAAGATTGGGTGTTTGAACAACTCCTTTTTCTGCTTGAGACTTTAGTCGTATCTCCTCAGCAAATAATTCACTCACTACTGAATCAACCGAAGAAAGCGGACTGCGATGTAAAATTGTACCACGAAGCTCCTCAAAATCATTATGAAGGGCCATTAGAAACTGAACCAATCGTTGTTCTTCTCTTTGGACAATATAAAGAGCAAATGATCATAATTCAACTGATTCTGTGAGAGCTAATTGGTCCCATAGATCTGTCATAGCAGAATAAAACTCCTGAGTACTCATATTCTTTTGTTGAAGAGATCGAATATCAGACTTTAGTTGATATTATTTGGCAAAGTTAGACTGTGTGTATAGTCTTGTGAGATGGTCCCAAACCTCTTTGGCAGTATCATATTTTGCTAACTGAGTGCCTATAAAATGTACAACAAAATTATAGATCTATATAATAATCTTCAAATTGTCTACATCCCAAATATCCAATAATTTTGCAAATGTCGGATTCGACCTATCCGTAGGCTTAACCAGGGTACCAGCAACATAACCCCACATCTTTTTACCTTTCAAAAAATTTTTCATCACATAATTCCAATACGAATAATTCTTTCCATCTAATTGCACACTGATTGACTGAAGCGAATCATCTTTAGCACCAGCCATTATGAAAACGCAGCAAAAGAAATTCCAAGTAGAAAGAAAACGAAGATGAAAAACAAAATAAATATAAAGAAGAAATCAAACCAGATTCAAAGGACGAATTCGTTTCATTCCTCTCCTTTCTTGGTCTCTCTTCGTGTCTCTCTTGCAATCTAATGCTCTCAAAAAAATTGTCTTAACTGAGAATTTTGCTTTACTTGTGGGAGTGGCTTTCTATTTTAATTGAGAATTTTATTAATTTCTTTTTCTTTAAATTATATTGAATTTAATGTAAGCTTAATTTAAAACCTAAACTAAAGTAAATAAAAGAAAAGAAATATAATTAGATAAAAAAATTTTGAATTTAAATATATAAAAATAAAATTTAAAAGTAAAATAACATAAATTATTTTAAATACTACACTAAAAATACTCAAAAGACTCACATTTTATTAATAGTAGAAGCATAACTAACTCTATTTTTATAGAGTTATTAATATGTCCAGCAAATAATCGGCTTGCCCTTTTACTTATGATTCATCCACAAGTTGAGACCAAATGAGGTCTACTCTTTATATCATCAATTGACCATTCTAATGCATAAATGTGATCTTTTGGGCTCCTATTTTGAGAATACAATACCTCATATTCATAATTAGGAGAGAAGAAATGATGAGAATGAGTTACTAATGGTCCACTTATTGGAAATTGTTGATTTAGCGGTTGTTGACAAGAAAATTCCTCTCCAAGGTCTTCAATTCGAAGCTTTCTCATCAATGGTGGACTTGGGATTAGAATTTCTTCAAAGGATGACATGTTGATAATCACATGTTGCTCTACATTACTTTGTAGTCTTAGTGAAATCGGAAACCCTAGGTCTTTGGCTCATTGATTATCATCCTTATTATTTTTCTTTACTTCCTTTTTAATTAGTTCTTGAATTTGTTTTTGTGCAATTTTTCTTTTTAGTTGTTTTCAAATAAAATTAGAGCTAGATTAATTTTATAATTAGTAAATGCAGTTCTCGTGAGAACGATACATATACGTACCATTTTCTTACTTTTTTACGATATTGTGTACCTGCGGTTATTTTCACATCAAGTTTTTGGCGTTGTTGCCATAGATTATGTTTTTTTCCCAAATATCAATAGTAAATAGCTCTATTTTTAATATGAATTAAATTAATTTTTATTATTATTTATTTTTTTAACTCCATTGAATAAAAATTACAAAGCACTATGGCGAAAAGAAGGGATAGAGTTAATAACAACCCAGGAATCCGAGATTATGCACTCACCTTAGGGATCCAGTGGTTCATTAGGAAGCGATCCATTGAAGCAAATAATTTTTAGATTAAACCAGTTACCCTCAAATGATCCAGGCTTCAGTGTAATTTAGGGGTTGGCTCAGTGACGACCCGAACACTCACATTGCAAATTTCACTTTTCTAGAAATTTACGATACATTTGAATTCAATGGCATTACTAATGCTGCCATTTGACTGCAGCTGTTGCCTAGTATTTGCAAGTGTAAAATATAGCAAACAATTCACACACACCCGTGCAAGTACACACGGTCACAAGTAACATAGATTTAGGAGTTAAGAATGTCGAGCCTAAGAGGATATGTTACTAATCTTGTTAAGTACTAAAGTTATATCAATCCTATGATTATCCCATTAGTCATTAGTTAAAGAGAATATAGATGCCAGAAAAATAAAGCAAAAGAAACTAGAATAAAATACAAAAGAAATAAAAGCAAAAAATCAAAGCAAGAGAATGAATTCCTAAGATTACTAGCTCCCTAACCCCTCACATGTCTTACTTACCTCTCTTTTCCTCGAATTAATTTAGCCAATTGATTGTTAGCTGACGGTGCTAAATTACTTGCAAGCTGCTTCTATCATCAAGCAAATATTTCCATTCAACCCAATTAACTATATTCCTATGAAGATCAATCTAAAATGGAATCATGTAGTGTAAACGCTCTAAAATGGGTAGACATATTAGATAAATATATTCCTATATTACCTAGATATATATGTCACTCTGTCTAAGACTAAATACATAACTTCGTTTCTATTCCATTATGTGTCTCTTAAAATTGTTAAAAAATTAAGGTTTCAATCTTACTCACTACTATTTTGAAGATAATAAATATTTGATTTAGTACAAATGATTTAACTTGAGTGTATAGTGAAATAGTTTTAAAGTTCTAAGCTTAAAAATGTACAATCAAGATACAAGACCATACTTAGATAGGGTATATTTTATTTAGTCTTGTATTTGATTTAGTTCATTGCACAGAAAAAAATAATGATTCTTTAAATGGGCAAAATATTCTTTAAAACATGATTTCTTAAGTTTAAATAAGTTATAAATAGATTTGAAATTATGATCATTTGACATGGGCTAAAAAGAGATTTTCTATTTACAAACTAGAATTTGTTTTGGTATGAATACTTTCTAAATTATTGTTAAATATCTTGGTGAAGCTAAAACAAGTTTGCAATAGCCAAAATATTATATTCAAATTGATTTCTAATGTTTTTAAAGTATTTAAAATAAGTTTAGAAGTCAGTTTTTGAAAAAACACCAAAAACTGTTAAAATCTGAAAAATGGCCAAATGCTGAAAGAGCCAAAATAAATAGAATTTTTGGTCTATCAAACAACGACAAAAATATTACCATAAAAATTTGACCATTGCAAAAGCACTACCAATGGCTAGTATTTTTGGTCTGCCGAAAAGTCACTTTCAGTCTACCGAAAATAGCAGAAACTGTGTCTAACGGTTATAAACAACTAGTTTTGATACAAGCTTATAAATAGAAGCTATTTTAAGACTTGAAAAAGACATTGTACGAACCTAAATTGTTATCTAACTACTTTCAAAGTACAAAAGGTTATTTCTACATTGAGTTATCTTTCAAATCATTTGAGCCAAACTAGATCATATCTTGTGTTTGCATCTATTCTCTCTAAGCTTACCTTGTATCAAATACTTTCATTAGAGAGAGATTCTAGTTGAGAAATTCAACAAAAATCAAATTGTAATTGTGAAGTCAGGTTAGCACCGGATTCATAAACAACCCGATTCAGGTGAGGTTGCCACCAGAGTCTAAACAACCCGAGTATAGGTGAGATTGTCATTAGAGTCTAAACAATCTGTGAGTTACTAAGATTGCCACCATTATCTAAATAATTTGTATAGGTGATGTTGTCACCAGAGTTTAAATAATCCGAGGTTATGTGTAATAGATTCAGAGTCAAGACTATTATAAAGGCCTGAGTGAGCCTAAGAAGAATTCACTACATTTGTAAAAAGGTCGGTCAAGCTCATAATCTTGATCCGAATAGTGTAAAACTCAAAGCAAGTTGCTAACAGCTGGGGACGTAAGCAAATCAATGTGTTTGTCGAACCTCGTAAAAATTAAGTTTGTATTTTCTCTATCCCTACACTTTTCACTTTATTACAAGCTATTTGATTGAGTATTTGATATTTAGTATGCTTAATTTACTTGGCATTATTATTATATGTTTGATATTATTGTTTATTTAGCTTATAAGTTTCAAAATAGTGGTCTATCATTTTGCATAGTTGAAAAGTTTCTTAAATAGTTTTAAAACCTAATTCATCCCCCCTCTTGGATAGTCAATCTTGGGCTAACAAAGAAGATATTAACTAGTGGCCAAGTAATTAGTAGCACTAAGCACAAGATAAAATAGGCAATCAATATGGACAATTAGATGTCAAAAAGAGAAATGAACTATAAAAAGATACATGGTTGTTTGACATAGTAGTCCTAGATAAAAGTGTTTAGTTCATAATAATTATTAAGAACTATAATATTTCAATCCAATCATATCAAGAGATATAAAAATCAGTAGAAAGCTAATTTGTGTGTGTTTTCCCCTTTAGGTTAAGCTTCGGAATTCCTCTTGAAAGTTGTCAATTTGCTCCTCTAAAGTTGCTAAATTTGTTCTCTTGAAATGGGTATTCAAAGTTACTCTCAAAGATACTAATCACTAAATATAAATCTAAAAACTAAAATCTACCCACAAATTAAAACTAAAACTAAAAACAATTGGCAAAATAATACCTATCTATAAGTAAAAGAAAAAAAAAAACCTACCAGATTGGTGCCCAAATAAAATATATATTAATATATATATGTGGTGCCCAAGATTCTCACATGTATACTAAGCCTGTAATAAACATGTTCTAATTGCATATTAGGCATTTAGAATTCATTAATACCACTTTTATAGTAGCATGCTCATTCATTATGTTATATGCATTTACATACATGTTATTACACTAATGAATATCAAAGTATCCCGATGTAGTGTAAAGGTTCAATACCCTCAGAGAGAGAGCTCGGTATGCTAAATGAACGAAAAAAAGTATATTTATGAAAGCAATACTATGTGTACATGCATTAAGATCATACTTGTTGATAACTTGGTCAAATAATAGTTTTTCGGTAAAATGCAATTTTCACGCATTTCGGAGCCGAATTCATTGTATGTCTAACACATCAAATAGCTTTAATTCTATGTTTAGGACGTAATTATAACATTTTACTTTTTGGCTTCAAGTAAGCACGAGGTGGCATTCATGATACTGATTTGTGTTTTATTGCACTAAGCTACCTTAGATTCAGCTTAATCGCATAATGTTATTTTTGTGTATTCTAATTATTAAGTGCTAATACTATATTTACGTTATTAATTGGAGTCTAATTGACTTTCTTTTTATGTTTAATGATTGGTTATGGGGTTAGGTTCCACCAGTTTACAATAAGATTGGCCATATAGGATCGTAAGTCAAAGTATGACTAGTTTTCACTTTCTAAGCTAGGATTCACCAACTTTGGCTACACTTGGGTGTATAGGATTGACCAGCAACGTGATGACTGTGCTAAGAATGTTTTAGAGCTGGATACATGGAAAATAATGTGCAAAATACCAAAAATACCCCTTAGAATTTAAGTTATAACTTTTCTTAGCCACTAAGTGTTGATTTTGAACCAAATCCAGTCATTCTCCTTCTCTTTCTCTCCAGCCACAACCTGAAACTCTCTAGCTCATTTCTAGACTTTTCTCAACTTCAATTAGCCATAAATAAGAGTTTCCAAGTGGTAGAACTCAAGTTGGAGCTCTAAAACGCAAGATAGATCAAAACTAATCAAGGTAATTCTACTAGTTTTTCTTTCTAGGTCTTGTCCTTTAATTTCAATTCTCTACTTGTTCCCACTTAAATAATGGTTTCTCTAAGTTCTCTTGAGTCCTAAAATCAGATTCTAAGCCTTGGGAATCAAAAGGCAAGAGCTTCAACACCAATCTCTAGAGGATATTGACTCTGTCCACTATCAATTTCTATTCAGGATACGAGGTAAGTAAAGACTTACAACTGCGTCATAAGAATTACATGGGGAATGTCATTATGTGAAACTTACTTATTCTTGAAAATTATAAAATGGCATGTGCATGGCATATCTTGTATGAAAATTGAGAATTTCATTACAGAGTATTTAAAACTGAGTACCATTGTACCAATTTTATAAAATAAATTTTAATGGCAATTGCTAGTCTGTCGGAGCTGGGTAGGTAAGTCTGTTGATGCAGACTCTCCCGTTGAAGCGGAACTTACGGATCTTATGATGTGTCTCGTTGAAGGGGGATAATATTAGCGCGGTGTGAGATGCCCCTTTGATGAGGGAAGGAGTTTTCAAAAACCTCACGCGATGGTCGCACCTTATTTTTATTCTTGATCAGAGTTTCCGCCTAATGTTATCATGGCCTATCTACTTACTAGACTAGCAATGTACTAAGGGGCCCAACTATGAATATTTTAAGAAAATGTATGGACAGAAATGTTTAAGAAAGAAAAGTGTACAATGCAAACTTTATAAGATTTTAAAGCATACATGAGCATGCATAGTTTTTACTTACTGAGCTTTAGCTCATTTTAGTCTTGTGATGTAGATGAGAAGACACACTTTAGTATTGAGTAGCTAGTTGTCTGGCCTGCCTTTCATCGCCATGATCATACAGATGTGGACGAGCTTGACCTGTGGGCGACATTTTTGTTTTGAGATATTTGGTGTAATGTAAATACTACAGCTGATGCAAAATAGATGGGTAAAAACCTCTCTTGATTGTACATTTTGTAAAGACACTTTCAACAAGAAATGCCATGAAGTTGCTTTTGTTTAAAGGGTTTGAAAAGTTCAAATTTGCCGTCCTTTTTATAAAACTAAAGATAATGTTTAAAAAAGAATAATACTCCGTAGTTTGGCTATATAGGATAATATGGTTAAACTAGGGAATGTTACAATATATATATTAAAATTTATTATGCACATCTTTTCATAGTAAAAAGGTAGAGAGTAAAAGAGCATTCATGATGCATGTCTTTTTATGTACGTCATGATAGATGTTAGATAATGGTCCAATGGCTAAAAAAAATTACATTTTTATAGGTAAAAAAAAATATCTACTAGATTGGTGACCATTTTATTTATATAGAAATGGAGAGTTGGAATTTCATGCACAAAACAGAGCTTGGGTTCAAAAGCATGGCTAAATGTTCATTAAAATCCTACAAAAGATATGAAGCTCCTTTTAATTTTGGCTTGGATTAAATGAAACGAAGGGATGGGATTCAATCTAATGAATGGAGAAAATGGCTTGAAACATGAGATTTGGTGTAGTGGTTTTTCGCCGCAATCAGGCTTTTGAGTAAGTGGAAGACAAATTGCGGCTCTTGGATGGACTGAGACTTGATTGGTTGCGTGACGAGTAGAGGTGGCAAAACGGGGGGGACAGGTCGGCTTGGCCCAAAATTTTAAAAATGGAGCCCGGCTCGGCCCTTAGGCTAGCACGAGCTTACAGGCAGACCGGACCCAGCTTGGCCCAGCCCAAAACGAGCCGACCCGTTCTTGGCCCAAAATAAAAAGAAAATTCAACAAATAAGATCATTATTTTTATAATTAGTTAAAAATATTAGAAATTTAAAAATAAAATTTATAAAAGAGTAAATAATACGTTTTGTTTTTTCTCTATCGATAAAAATATACAAATAATTAAATAAGCTCAAAGTATATAAGTTGAATAGTCAATAACAAAAAGTTTAAAGCAAAAATCTTGAGAAAATTATTTAGAATTAGAATAAAATTTAAAAGTGTGAAAAAAAAAATATGAGCGAATATGTACTTATAAGTATTGGAAAAAATTTTATATTTAATTTATTTAAAAATTAAAAAAAATAAAAAAGAATTTTTTTTGACAGGCCAAGCTGGGTCGGCCTATGCGGGCTATTTTTGACAGGTTGCGGGCTAGCTCATTTAGCCCCGCCCGTTTTGACACCTATGATGTTGAGATATGAGTGTGGATGAAACAGGCAGGTGCACAGAAGTGTTGTGATGCACAGAACACGAGAACAAGGCCAGTTGCGAGAGGAAAGTAAGTGGCAGATATAGTGCGTACCACTAATATGCTCCACGAGCGGATGTCTGGGTGTGTTTAAGAGATGATCGACGGCTTTGATCGTTAGCTATCTTCCTCCCTTACTCTTATTCGTGCATACTGTTAACTCTATAAAATTTGAGTTATCTAGTACTAATTTGCCTTAAGTTTTACTATCTTCTTGTTTATATTAAGTTGTTTCAAATGTTTTTCTTGTTGTTTTGATGTTTTGTGTGTTTGTGTATATAGAAGAATAAAAATTGATAGTGGAAAGGGTCAATATCCCCTAGAGATTGGTGTGCCAATCACCTGTCATGAAATTCTTTTATTCTGGATGTACATTTTTCTAAAATGAATGAACTAAGATACTTGGACAAGACCGAAATCACTGCTTTTACCAAATTAGGAAACTTGATCATATAATAACTCGGAAGCATACAAATCACTTAAGGTACTTGGTAGTCAATAAATAGTATTAAAAAACTGTTTAAAAATACTAAAATATGAATACTAGTTCATTAGTACAAAAATGATCCAAAATGGCACATAATATTGTAAAACTAGTCCAATTGCCTCTAAATGGTGCCATTTCATTTTAAAAATATTTGGACAGCACCTCCCTTATTTCTAGGACATTCCTACATGATTAAAATTGTGGTTTTAAACCTGCAATAATAATTAACAATCCAATTCCCACATGTACACACATCAAAGAGGATCACTTAGAACAGTCTAAGTGCACTTGAACTCTTTTTCGGTTTAAAGAAGTTTAAAACCACTTTTATACTTGTATCTCAATAGAACCAGCCACCAAATGAGTGTAATGAATAATAGGATCCATAAGATATACGCTCCAAGTTTAGAAAATCAGATTACAAATAGAAAAATATAACCTACCACACATGAAAATACTTAAATCTATAACTAGCACACTTTAGGGCTTTAGGTTTAAATTTAATCCTCCACTTAAATTTTATGTTTCCAGCAATATATAAGGGTTCCTAGGACCATTATTCATCAAATAATAGCTTAGGTTTAAGAGCTGAAATAAAAGAAACTAACTACAATTTCGAAATCCTACATAAAGCTTACCTTGACTAGTTTGAGCTTTTGTTGAAGCTCTTGCCTTCTATCTCCACCAAACTGATTTCCAAGGCTTAGAATCTGATTTTAGGACTCAAGAGAACCTAGAGGAACCATTATTTAATTGAGAAGAAAACTAAACATAAGAAGAGAAATTAGTAGAACTACCTTGACTAGTTTTGATCTATCTTGCTTTCTAGAGCTCCAACTTGCGTTCTACCACTTGAAAACTCTTGGAAATGGATAGGGGAAGTTGAGAGAAGTATAGGAAAGTGTTGGAGAGGCTCAGGTCATGGTTGGAGAGGAAGGGAAAGAAAATGACCTGATTTGGTCAAAAATCAATACTTAATGGCTAAGAAAAGGCATTACTTAATTTATAAGGGTATTTTGGGTATTTCACTTATTAATTTCCATGTGTCAAGCTCTAAAACACTCTTAGCATAGTCACCACGTTGCTGGACAATCCTATGCACCTAAGTCTAGCCAAAGTTGGTGAATCCTAGCTTAGAAAGTGAAATCTAGTCATACTTTGACTTATGAGCCTATATGACCAATCTTATTTTAATTTGGTGGAACCTAGCCTCATAACCAATCATTAAAGATAAAAATAAGTCAATTAGACTCTAATTAATAATTTAAATAAAGTATCAATGCCTAATTATTAGAGTGCACAAAATTAACTTTATTAAAGAGGAATTATCATCTTATTAGAGGGATAGTACATCGAGGAAACGTGGCCATTATGAAGATAGCATCCGAAAACAACATTGTAGATCCTTTTATAAAAACGCTTCCAGCAAAGACTTTTGAGAGTCACTTGGAAAGTTTAGGATTGGGAGACATATCTCACCTGCTTTAGGACAAATGGGAGATTGCTAGAGCTTATGCCCTAAAAGCATGTATATTTTGAATATTTGCTGAATTAATAAAATGACAATTTTTTTATTGGAATTTATACATAATTTGTATATCTTTAAATATCAAAAAATCCCTAGTTTATTTACGTCACCATAAATTTAGTATACAAGTATTATATACATGAGGATTAAATTTATGGATAATAAACTAAATATAGTTCGTAATAATTAATTAAAGTTTGGGATCTTTAATTAAATATTATTAGTACGATCCATTAACATTGAGAATGTAATAGTCTTATTCGGACTATTGATTTGTTGACATCATAATGGAGGTATTTTATATAATTCGATTATATAGGACTGGACCAGATATGATTTGAATCTCACATAAATTCCGTTAACTGTTGAGAGTTCAAATAATGTCACTAGATGATTATATATAGATCAATTTTAATCCTAAATAGTTATAGACTCCTATTTATAATATTATGTTCTTTAATATACTTGTTAAAGGCTTGTCTTTTAAATAGACCGAAATACTTATATCTAGGGAGCATGATGAGATGAATAGCTGGGAATGTAACTTATAGATATAGAATCCATTTCTTCCATTAGGAAGCTAGAAAGATGATTCTCTTGTGTATTGATTCAGGACTTGAACAGTTTGAGTACCCAATTTATAATAGATTTATAAATTAATTGTTCATTAGAGAATCAATGGTGCACAAGGATAAAGATATAATCGGAGAGGTAAACAGAATATAACCTAGCTCCAATTATGAATTGTCTATAGAGGATCGAACTACATGTAACGATTAAATCGATGGATTACTCGTTGTTTTCTGAGTAAATTAATTCTGTAATTTTAAGAGTACAATTCCGGATTTTTAGAGGAGTAATACTAGAATTAATAAATTAAACAAATAAATTAAAGAGTTTAATTAATTGTTGTAATTTATTGGAGCTTGAATTACAGGTCCATAGGTCTCCAATTCCACATCTTACAAGCACTGTACTGGATATTATATTATTTCTGTTACTACACACTTTGTCTAGATAAATTGTTTGTCTATAATAATTAATAATTGGTATTAATTAATTAATTTTGAATTAATTAATTTAAATTTATGGAAGAATACGTTTCCTAATTTGTTTAAATTTTGAATTTAAAAATATCTAGTTATCAGATAATTAGATAAATAGAAATTGGGAAACTGACTAAAATTTTTTTTAGATACATATATATATTAATTAATTAGATTAATTAATTTAAACATATATATGTATAACTTTACGGTTTAAAAAATAAGGGGGGACTTAACGTTTTTTTTTATGTTTTATATATATATGTATATATATTAATTTGATTAATATATTTATTTATTAAATAATTTAGTAAGTATATATATATAAGGTGAAACCCAAGCAGAATATACTATGTATTATTTTCTACATAGCCTCCATAACCTAGAGAGAAAAAGAAGAGAGTCTTCCAATTCTCTGTAGAACAAACTCTTGCAATCTCATGTGTTGAGAATATTGCAAGGGCCAAAAGTGTGAGTTTTAAAAAATTGTACACAACGCCCATACGTTCATGCAGTTGTGCTTGAGGCTTGGGTTGGAAGATCGTGGTTTAGAAGACAGAAAAGTTAGGATCAGCTGATAGGCTACAAGAAGTATTAGATCTATTCTCTTTGTATGTTCCTATTTGCTATGAATTAATACTATATGCACTCATATAGTCAATTGTTTTGAGAAAATTTTTGAATATTCCTAGGCGAATATTCTGCTGCAAAAATCGTTTTTAAATCCAATAACAACAACTAGAGATCTACTAGGAAATGTTAATTTCTAAACTTAGTAACAAAAGTAACCTGTTGCTTTAAAATATACATGAAAGACTTGGTTCAAATCCTTTGGACCGAGTGGATGGAGACTACTTGCTCACTTATTTATTTTATTTTATATTTTATTAAAGACCACCTTCATTTTAATTGACAAGTAATTGTTACAAATCTCCAGATTGTGTCAATATTTCTTTCTCATTTATTAGAAAGTATGATGTGATTTTAAAATTAAATACCTGTCAAGTGATAAATTTACCCATGACCTATAAATTAACAAATTATAATTATCGGTTCCCCTTTTTGCACTAAGAATCCGATCACTGTTGAAGTTATGAGATTGATAACATCGACATGCTTGGAGGTATTATGAATTTCGAGATATAAAGCTGGTGAAATAGTCTTATTTTGTATGCCACAGATTGAGTTTCGGCCCAGAATCCAAATTGATCAAATTATTTGTCTAATCCATCTATTTTAAATGCTAGGAATTTAATAGTGATTCATGTTTTCTAATCTAGAGTCCTTTGGAAAAGTGATTTTCTAAAGCAAGCTAATTCGATTTCTAATTATCCAATAAACTTCCAAATGAGACTTACGAGCTTTGGCAAAAAAATCTCACATTCAATACAGGTAGGGTATCGATTATCAACCTCTTATAAAAAATTGAATACATTTGGATTATTTTACCTATTGCTAAAATTTCTTGAATTATATATTTTCTGTGCCATAAAAACATCCCCAGTCGGGAATTCAAGATATTTGATGATAGAAAGAGACTCAAAACTAACATAAATTCCTAACCTTCTTTAAGGACCCATCTTAGTGCGCTGTGATGGAGCAATTGATACATATACTGTGCAACCAAAAACTCGTAGACGGGAAACCTTTGGTTCTTGACAAAAAGTAAGTTGTACTGGGGAGTATCTTTGATAGCCTTGGTCTAATGCGAATAAGGAAAACAACATGTAATACAACATGCCCTCAAGAAGAAACATATAACTTTATTCTCATTAATAATAGTCTAACAATCAATTGAATACATTTAATAAATGATTCAAGTAAACCATTTTGTGTGCGTATACAGGGTGCTCAACATCAATTCTAATTGACCTATAATAACTATTAAAAACTTGAAATGTAAACTCACTAGCATTATTAAGACGAATAGTGTTTATTGTATAGTTTGGAAATTGTACTCTTAAACAAATTAATTGAGCAAGAAGTCTCGCAAATGCTATATTGCGAGTAGATAATAAGCAAATATGTGACCAATATGTTGAAGCATCCATTAACAGTATAAAGTATCTAAATGGTCCATATGCTGGATGAATAGCCCCACAGATATCTCATTGAATTTTTTCTAGAGATGAAAGAGACTCAATTATAACTTTCATTAGAGATGGCCTAATAATTAATTTGCTCTGAGAACAAGTTTAACAAAAAAATTCATTAGACAAAATAATCTTCTAGTTCTTTAATGGATGTCCATATAATTTTGTAATAATTCTTCGCATCATAATTGACTCAGAATGACTTAGACAGTCATACCAAAGATAGAAAACTTTAGAATCATAGTCCTTTTTTGTCATCACATTATGTGAGTCAGTTACTTACCTTCGGGAATTTAGATTTAAATATCCTATTATTTAAACTTGGAATTGATTTTGTAAATCCCCACTGTCGGTAGGGGGTAATTTAGTAATTTACTAGTTTTTTTCCCCCCTTAAAAGAAGAGCCCAAAACTTTACATATAATCCCCTCCAAATCCTCATCTTCCTCGCACAAACATCAAAGTAGCCGAAGCTATATCGTCCTTTGCCATGGCCACACCGGTCCTACCCACCGCCGACACGCCACCATGCACTCCTCCCCACCTCTGGCCAAAGCTATGTCGCCTCCTTCCGCCTCCTGTCACTCGCCGTCGACAGAACTAGGAGCTCGCGAACGTTACACCACTGGTAACATTTTTTAATGATTTAATCATTGTCGACCATCATCTCGCCCCATCACCGGCAAGTACAGCCTCCACTTGATGTCGCCAATCATTCCCAGTAGGTGGCTACCATTGATTCATCGCTGGTGAGTGATTTCCTGATTTGACCATTTTTAAAGTTAAAATTGTGGTATCTTTCTAATTATTTTTGTGAAGCAACTATTTTGGCCGTGAAAGTTACATCTAGAGGTGGCAAAATGGGCGGGCGGGCCGGGCCCGGCCCGCCCATACCGGGTTTTTTGAGATTGAGCGGGCCCGGCCCGGGCCCGTTGGCCCGCCGGGTTTTTTACGGGCCAATAACGGGCCGGGCCCGAGGCGGGCCAAAATGGCCGGGCCGGGCCGGCCCGTCCTCGGCCCTTTTTTTTTCCTATTATTTATTTTTTTTAACAACTTTTTTAAACATGTTAAGTCCAAACTTTTTAATTGAATTTTCATTAAAAAAAGTTGATAACATAAACTACACATGTTTTCTATTGTTAAAAAATTAATAATAATTAAATAGGATATTAAGAAAAATAATAAAACAAATAAATTTGAAATATTGAAATTTGATTTTATTGATGATCATTTATTACAATTCAAATTATTACTTAAAAAAACTAGTATATCATTAATTATAAGTTTATGACTCATCATCGTCATTCATGTAAAAGTTATTGAAATTTTCGGCTAATTCTTCATTACAAATACGAATAGTGTCTTGATTTCGCTTTGCCGCTTTTTTTCCGGCTAATTCTTCATTACAAATACGAAGAGTGTCTTGATTTCGCTTTGCCGCTTTTTCCCAATCTTTAATACATGCTAACACCTCTACCATTTCAGGAGCCAGTGAAGTCCTCCGCTCATCTACTATCATCTTAGTCGTGCTAAAAGCAGACTCTGAAGAAATCGTGGACACCGGAATTATTAAAATATCACGGGCTAATTGTGAAAGTACCAGGAATTTTGATTGACGCTTATGCCACCAGTCCAAAACTTTGAAGTTTTCATCATCGGGGTCGATGTTAGAGTCTAGCTCAATATATTGAGTAAGATCAGAGGATTGCTGTTGATTTATTGATGGTAGTGGTTGACTTGAACTTGATGATGTTGATGATGAGCCACGACCACGCCCTTGAGGACGAGAACCTATCATGCTTCAAAAAGACTTATTTTTTTATTGTTCTTCAGTTTCTTGTGGAGGAGTGTGTTGTTGTTGTTGATTACTGCCAAACTTAGCCTCATATATACTCTACACTTCAAAAAATTTGTCACGAGTATTTGTATATTTAGAAGTATAATCTATGTCCTTAAAACATGTAGAAATATAGCTAATTAAATTAGAAAGACCATTTAATTTACTTCTAGGATCTAAAATAAAAGCAAATGAATATAATAAAGGAATTGGAAACCAATATTTCAAAAATACCTCTTGCATACGTGTTATAATTGGTTCAAATATAGGGTCACATCTTGTCTTACAAAACATTTCAGCAATAAAATAGATATGATGTAAAACAATTGGAGAAGTAGGATAATAAATACCAGATAATGCAACAGTAGCTTCATAAAAAATGTCTAAAAATTGTACAAATTTTTCACAAATAAACCAATCTTCATCTTTTAATACTAATGAACCTATTTTTGAATTGTAAAACATAGTAATTAGAATTTTATATGGTAATGCATTTTTCAACATTAAATAAGTAGAATTCCACCTTACAGGCATGTCAACTTGGAATTTTCTTGGTTTTAAGCTTTGAGCTATGCAATATCTTTTAAATTCAGTAATGCGTGGATTAGAAGCATGAATATAAGCAATAGCAGATCGAATATTTTCAATATATACACTTATAACATCCATACCTGATTTGACGATAAGGTTGATAATGTGACATGCACAACGTTGATGCAGTAAGAATCCTCCAGTGTATGAACTTACCAAATTGCTAAGTAATTTTATGGCCTTTGTGTTTGCGCTAGCATTATCTAAAGTGATAGAGATAATGCGATTCGCTATGCCATATTCTTCAATAACATTTAAAATTCTATCTCTAATAATTTCAGCAGTATGTTTATTATCAACAACTCGAAAACCAATTATTCTTCTTTGCATTATCCATCTTGAATCTAAATAATGTGCTACTACACTTAAATAATCTTGTTTAGAATTAGCACCCCAAATATCAGATGTCAAGGCAATACAAAAATTTAATGAAGTTAATTCAGTTATTAAATCTTTACGCATATTTTCATAAACTTTAAT
>JXTC01000084.1:101346-140318 GCA_002914845.1 Trema orientale | reverse complement strand
CGTATAGGAGCTGCTGAGAGATACAATATCAGACTCAAGCATTCCATAGAGCTGATGTATAAGGAAACGCTGCTGTCGAAAAGGTATTGGGATTATGCTTTGAAGACAGCTTCGTACATCCTCAACTTTACTCCATCAGATAAAGTTGCTTCGACACCTTTTCAGATGTGGATGGGCTATATAGAAAGCTTAGAGCATTTGAAGGTATGGGGTTGCGAAGTATACCCGTGCAAGAAAGAGGGAGATGAAGTTGATAGAAATTCAGAAAAATGTTTTCTCCTAGGCTATCCAAAGGAAGAGAAGGGCTATATTCTCTATAGACAATCTACAAATACTACCTTCATCAGCAGGAGTGGAGACTTTCTGGAGGATGAAAGAGAGGTCCGTCAAGAAAACGATGAGGAAAGAGCTTATGATCTTTATAGTTTTTCTTAGTTATTTAAGTTGTTAGTTGAACACTTAAATTTTGCTTTTATTAATTTCGGTCATTTGGAACAATTTTGGATTTTTAGTATGTTATTTTGAATAACTGCTTTTTGGACAAGTGGGAGATTGTTGGGATTTTTGTCCTAAAAAGCATATTTCCAATTATACCCTTTGAGTATGAACAACTTTCTCTTATATGTAATTATGATATTTGCTAGATTAAACTATCTTAGTTGTATAGTTTATTTATCTGAAAAAGATTCCATGACTTTGTTTGTGTATAAAGAAACAAACATGATTAAGTGTTAATTATGGGGAGACTTGTTTCTTTATCTAAGTCTAAATGAATTAGTTCACAATCTGTAAATAAAGATGGAGTACTTTATTTACTATAGGTTGTAGTGTTTGTCTATCTCAACGGGAATGATGTGTCTCAAATCATTGAAGTATGTGACTTCTGATAGAAACACTAATACAACATAAATAAGTTATGTGTATTGAACTGGACCAGGCAATATAAAGAATTGGAGTGCCGTAACTCAATTCTTATATTACCATAAACTAGCTCTTAGCATATAGATCTTAATCCTTGATATTTGATTGGACTTGCTTTCATGGGTTGTAGCCTTTTGATTTGTTGAAAGACTAACCTCTACGAAATTAGAGGTGAACTCTGGCATATTGGAGGTTATGGTTTGTGAATTGATGGGAACACCAAATAGTTAAGGACACTATACATTAATGCCACTTTAGGTTCTTTCAAGATTCATGGAATAATTAAATCTAAGATCTTAGTATTCACTTTGTGAATTGGTTGATGATTTTGTCTAAATGGCCATTGAGAACAAAATTATCGACAACATTATTCCTTGATAGAAAGATGGTAACTTAAAGGTAAATAGGTGTTGGAAGGGTATTACGGTAATTTCACCTATCCAACTACGGCATTGTATAGGGATTCTATGTGTGGTATAGAATATGCTAAATGGATCGGTTAATCAAGGTTAGTTGATTGAATCTCTATAAAAGGCATGACATTTAATCTAAGAGTGCAGTATTGGGCCTTTAGTGGAGTGTTCCCTTTACTAATAATATTTATATAAATACCATAATAAGAGTTATTATGTATTTATCATATTATTGGAGCTTAGATTATTTGGATCCATTAGGTCCCTTGTCCAACTCAATAAAGCTCATTAATTGGTTGGTGGTATTCGTGAAATTAGTTTCATGAAACTGTGTAAAATAATGATTCTACACAGAAGTTGGTATTTTTATAAATAAGTTTCATGGGTTTGACATATTTATAAAAATACATCCAAAGCCCAAATTGGAGAACAAGCCCAATCCTAGTTGGACTAGGGTTAGCAGTTTTTGGACTCATATATATAAAATGCATGAGAGAAAAAACTGCACAAAAAAAAACACAATAGTGTTACACGAAAAAAAAAAAGGAAACACAATAGTGTTACACGAAAAAACTGAGGAAAAGAGAGAGAGGGAATTCGGCCAAGGGCTGAGAAAAGAGGAGAGAAAAAGTTTCTTGCAATCTCAAGGTCTCATCTCACATCCCGGTGTTCCATAAGATCAAGAAGGTGTTCTTGATCGTTCTCCGACGAAGGTTTTGACTTGGTGCCCACTCACCTCTTCAACCAAGAGCGAGAGGATAGGCAAGAAGATCTAGGGTTGGAGGTTTGATCACCATCAACAGGGAGATCAAGAAGGAGCACGCTACAAGAGGTAAACCTTAATCCCATCTCTAGGGTTTATGCATCTAGATTTGATTTATGTTATACATGATCCTGTATATGATATGTGCATGTAATATGGTTATGAAAATTGTTTTCATGTAAAAAATTTTAAAACCTAAATCTGCTAATTATTCCGCTGCGTTCATGATGTGATCATGCGATTTTCCATAGTTTGCATGCATGTATGTTTTTGCCCTAAGTGTTAGGCAATTCCAGCAATATTAACAGAGTTCTGGTGATTTTTTTAGGTTTCTAACACTTTTACCTATAAAAATAAAAATAATTTAAAAATACAGAAGTCAGTTTTTTCCCCCCTCCAATTCCCATACTGATTTTATTAGAAAAACATCATTTTTTAAAAGGGTTTTAGACAAATACCATTTTTAAAAAGATTGCTAGTTACTTGTTTATAAAAATTAGTTACCGGTTACTAGTTATATATCAATTATAAATATCTTTGGTTACTAGTTACTAGTACTCGAAAACTGGTTACCGGTGGCAAGTTACTATTTAAAAAGGATATTTTTCTAAATATTTATTTGAAAATGGCATCTTTTTAATATNGCTAATTATTCCGCTGCGTTCATGATGTGATCATGTGATTTTCCATAGTTTGCATGCATGTATGTTTTTGCCCTAAGTGTTAGGCAATTCCAGCATGTCCTAAATTGCCACCCCTTATATAAATTTTTATGCACAAAAAAATAATAATAATAATAACAAGAGCTAGGTTTAATTTTGGTTTCCTTCCTTGAATATTATATTTCTTACTGCCCTACATGTGTCTAGTGAATATTTTGACTTTATCATAAAAGTCATAATTCATTAGAGACTTCATTGAATACTCATTACTAAGATTTAATTGTCCGAGTATTCATACAAAATAAAGTGATATTAGATCTTTGGCAGGCATGGTATCCATGTCTATAAATTTATATTATCCTTATTCATTGGATTATACTGCCAAACCAGTGAGGATAACCTATTATTTAGATCACACTCTAGATAGAACAAAAAATTATAACGAGTTCAAAAAATATATTTCAAAATTAAGATAGATATCCTTAATTATAATTTTTGTGTAAATAAACCTTTTTGATAAGGGCACTTATTCAAAAATATATTTCATTTGGTCATATTAGTAGATCTAACCTATAATAAGACTTTTATTCAAAGTCAAACACTTAAGTAATTTTAGATTCGTCACCTTAATTTTCCATGTTGCAGAATGGAGGGCTCCCATGCAATGCCCTATTTTATATTTTCAAAAAAAAAAATGATTTTGGGATTTATGCGCTTAGATTCTTGTGATAATCCCTAAGTTCAATAAAAGATATTTCTTACTGTATATATTTCATGTAGTATTCATAACGTAAGACTATTATTCATTTCAACACGTTATACAAGAAAATTTGTTTTTTGCTATTAGACTTTTAGCTAAAACAAAATGGTAGCAAAAAGTATTGATAGAAAAATTGCATTAAAAGAGGACCAACATTTTTTGGTACCAAATATTTGGCAGCATAAAAAGAGGACCAACATTTTTTGGCTACCAACATTTACGCTTTATTTAAGACTCCGTTTGGATTTTGGATTTTTGAAGGAAAAGAAAAAAAATTCTAAGATATTTCATTTTCTTTTGTTTGGATTGAAACAAAAAACGATAGAAATTTTTTTCAAGAAAAGTGAGAATTTGATTTAATATTACTTTCTAGTATATAGAATATTGACACATTAATTAGTAAAACAAAAAGTGTCAAAGTAAAATCTTACAAATTTTTACGAAAAATATATATATATCTTTTTTCTATGACCTTTTCCTTGTAATTTTTTTTCTTCCAAAATTCAGGTTCTAGACAGAGCCTAAAGTTCTCTAGCTAATAGTCTGTCTAGTTATCTTCTCACCTATATTTTTTTTTTCATTAAAAAAAAATACATTTTATTTGATAATTTTTCTTCCAACTTTTAAGAACCTCGCGAACTACATATCTCTTTGTTGATTCTTCAATGTGCAACCACGAAGGGTTCTCTCTCCTCCTCTTTCCCAATCTCCATTCATTCTTCCCTCTATAATCAAGATATAATGATGAAAAGAAAGCTACAGAGCTATATATTGCATGTATTCGCAAGTGTGCAAGTCATGTCAAGTGATAAAGTGTGTGGCTACAGTGTCGTTTCCATGAGAATTGCGTAAAATTTATTAAATACTTAAAAAATTGGGCGTGTCTACAGTAGAGGCACCCCTACGTAGGGCCCTGTCTATACACCGTTTGATGGGAATCTGTGTATAAACAGATTCCCCGCAGATTTCCATCAAACGGTGTATAAAGGGTGGCCCTACGTGGGGCGATCCTACCGTAGCCCTCCCAAAATTATTAATTCTAAGATTATTTGAAAATTTAAAGGGGGAGGGCTACAGTAGGGGCGCCTCTACGGTCATCTTTTATACACCGTTTGATGGGAATCTGTGGGGAATCTATTTATACACAAATTTCCATCAAATTGTGTATAGACAGGGCCTACACAGGAACGCCCCTATTGTAGACGCGCCCAATTTAAAAATAAAATTTGAAAAATAACAAAAATAAAAATAGGCAAGAAAATAATTAACAAAGATCAAACACATAAATTTCTAGGAAATTTGATTTCATCATAGCCAAGCCCACACGTATTTTCTAATTAAATTAACTAGGTTAATTTTAGTTGTTGACAACAGAATTTCCTTTTCATTCAAGTATTAGAAAACTAATCCAACAGTTTCTTCCTACAATTTTGTCGGGATTGCTCAACGAGATCGCCTGTCCAATTTTCCTGTCCAATTCTCTGTCCAGCAAATAAAAGAAGGATACCACATTAAAATCCGTCTCATATATGTAACGGAAAAAAACACAAACACCATTTACTTTCACACAAAAAAAAGAGTGTGTCGGTGTCTCTCTAACTCCTCTGCCCGTACTGATCTAAACCAAAAAAAATAAATCAAAACTCATGAGTACTGCTTCGGTGCTCCCATCTTCTTCCTATACTCCTTAGTCCCTTACTCTCTAAATTCTCACACTGCATCGATTTGAGTACTGTGAATAATTATTATGTGTTCGATTTAAATAACCTAAAATTGCTATAATTTTTTTTTAAAAAAAAAGAATGTTGATTTGGGTCAAATTGAAACTATATGAAATTTGGTCCTCTAATTACCTGTCGAGATAGATGCTCGTCGCCGGAAAAAATGGTGGTTATAGCAAATGCGAGCATCAGTCATTTGGAATCAACATCATCTAAATGTATCTTTTTCTTTTAATCGATCTGATTTTGGGTCTGGCATTTAGGCGTTTTCATCACTTTCTTCATCCATATAAGGCTATGGCATAACTAAAACCAATGCTCTTTTATTTTACTTTTTCTCTTTTAAAGCTTGTATTTGTATTTGGGACCAGGTGAATCAATGGCGTGTAAGAATGGATGGGGATGTAGAACCAGAGGACAAAGAAGACGGATATGCTTTTTTCGTTTTTTTTCTTTTTTGTATTTATTATTTTTTAAGAGTTAAACAGAGTTTCTTTCTGTCAGATAGGTGAGTTAGAAAACGTGTGAGGCCAAAACAAAATTTTAATGAGGTGCTTTTTTCTTGTTGGTTGGACAGAGAATTAAATAGGAAAATTGGACAGAGGATCCCGTTCCCTTCTCATAAAGTATTAAGTTTAGAATTTCCTATGACTCTGCTCATAAATAATTCTATCATTTGGTCACTCAGGATATTCTAAGAAATTCCAAATTAATTATAACCTTTTTATCTCAAATTAATTCTATCTTCATGTAAACGGTGATCAAACATTTATAAGAATTAAGCAAAGCAAAGAACAATTAACAATAATTAAACTAAACACCAATTAACTGAATGAGAAAAATTACAAGTTTTAGATTAGGTTCCATCTCCTCCCTATAAAACAAAATCAAAACATAAAAAAATAAAATATTTATAAAGCAAAGAAATAAGCATCTTTATCAAAAACCAAAATCTAAGACTAGAATCTTAACAAAGAACTTAAAATAAAAATATATATATGTTAACATATATTTATTTGTGTACAAAATATTTTTTTTGTGTTTTTCTACCCTAAAAATGGAGCTTTGAAGATTCACCCTTCAAAAAAATGGAGCTTGGAAAATAAGAGCTGATAGTTATAAAGGAAAACCTTGTTATCAAAAAATGGATGGTCGAGATTAGATTAAGAAATCTGGAAAAAGAGCTGGAATCTATGATCTGGTGTGGATGAGATAAGATGAGGCCGGCTTGAGAATCTTAGTCGATTTCACGTGGCGATCTTGTGTTAATTAGCATGGGCAGCTTGTCGATTTCTCGTTTCAATAGAGCCGAGTGCACGGGAAAAAGACTAGAGCGCGAAGCATGGGATCTACCAACAGTGTTGGTGGCCGATTGATGGTTGAGGCCTGCTTCCTCACGCTCCCTTGTCGGGAAGTGTAGGACATACACACGCGCATCCGGTAGCCTTGAGAGATGATCCAGTGCCCGAAATGGAGACTAGCCAAACTTTTAGGGGCCGTTTGGTTCGCCCATTCCATTCCATTGGAATGGAAAATCCATTTGAATGGGTGTTTGTTTCAATAATTCTAAATTTTCCATTCAAATAGTCTTTTGGAATGAGGGTTTGTTTCAACAATTTAGTTTTTCTATTCAAATAGTTCATCAGTCACATCAACTATTTGAATGGATTTTTGTGTCTTGGATGAGAATGGAGGGGAAGAGGTGTTTTTGAATATTCCATTCTAATACTCCCATTCTAATTATAACCCATTCCACTATTTTTTCCATTCAAATGTCTTCCATTCCAATTATAACCCTTCCACAATTTCCATTCAAATACACACATTTAAATAGGCGAAACAAACGGGGCTTTATATTCGCGAGTGCTCCTCCATATTTATGAATATTTTCTTTTTTTTTTTCTCTCTTTTTAATTGAATTATGAGATGACAATACTGCTCTTTTTTTTTTTTTTTTAAAGTGGGGCTGAACTAATGACCTCCACTTATTACAAATTAAAGGAAAATACCTAATACTACCTAATCCCCACCCTACCCTATTAGGGATAATAGGCTTTCACGCCTACCCCGGTGTGACTCGAACCCAGAACCGAGATCATAGGTAGCGGGTGCTCTTACCACTTGAGCCAACCCATTTTGTCAGACAATACTGCTCTTATTGCTCTTATTCGCACCATTTTCACTATTTCACCTATTTAACCGACACAAATACAAAACAAAATAAAAAAAAATAAAATAAATTTATTTTTGCAAGAATCTAACAATAACATATAAATTCTATTACAAAAAAAAAAAAACAATAACATGTGAGATTAAGAACATGTATAACTCTATTTTATAGAATTATCTCTATATCATAGAGAAAAAACGTGAAAATGCAAGCGCAAGACTTAATGGAAGACTAAAGGGCTGTTTAGCATGATAACTGAAAAACCGTTTTTTATTTTTAAAAATAGAAAACTGTTTTCTGAGAACAAGTACGGATGTTTGGAATCCACAATCCATAAAGTTTCCATTTTTTGATAACAAGGTTTTCTGAGCTAATACTTTCTCTCTCTTCATTCTCTCAATCCTCATTCTCTCTCATCACTTTCTCTCTCCTCATTCTCTCTCACTACTTTCCCTCTTCTTATTCTCTCTTATCATTTTCTTTCTCCTCATTTTATTCCATAACTTTCTCACTCATTATTTTCTATCTCTTTATTTTTTTAATCATATTACCTCTCCTCATTCTTTATTGCTACTTTGTTTTTTATAATTTTTTTTATCTTTATTTTTTATTCCCATGCATTCTTATCACTTTCTCTCTCTTGTGTGTTTTCATTATTTTTTTTTCTTCTATCTTTCTCAATACTTTTTATTTCTATATTCTCTCTTATCACTTTCTCTCTCATTATTATCTTTCATTACTTTTTCTCTTGTGACTTTCTCTCTTCTCATTCCCTTACTTGAATTTATACCTAGTCACTCTCTCTTGACTTTTTCTTTTATAATACAAATATGATTTTTTATATTCATATAATTTTTTTCCCTAAAAAATATTTTCAGAAAATATTTGATAAACACCCTATGTTTTCAGAAAATATTATAAAACAGTTTTTGTTCGTATTTCTGAAAACAGAAAACCAAAAACAATGCCAAATAAGTCCTAAACGGTTTGTTGGGATTGTTCAAGCAATGAAGACCTCGATCACAGATTTTTTTCTCTCTTTTGGTCTTGAAGCCCATCTATAATTTGATATGTACTATTGTAAAACTTGTTAGCTCATGCAAATTCAATTTTTATTCTTAATATATTTTAAATAACCAAGTGAGTAAATAGTGAAGAATTTCTTTTCTGGTCCCAATTAAATAAAAAGAAAATAATTCTGTATTATATAATTCAATTTAAATAAAATATTATCTGAATAAGTTTATTTGTTAACATATTTTTTTTTTAAAAAAAAAGGAATTGAACTTAGCTACCAAATTTCGGTAGCAAGCTTACGATTTTGGTTGCATTGGGAAATAAAATATTGGACTATTTATTACTAGTTTGAAGAGATCTCGCCACATTTTTGGTAGCTGTGTATAGGACAACAAAATTTGACCTTCTAGCTACCCAATTTAAGATTTTGTGCTACTAGATAGTAGTCTTAGAATGTTGAGCATTTTTCGTACTAGATTGTTTTTGGTAGCAAAAACTATCTGCGACCAGATTACTGTTACCAAGTGGCCACCAAACTTTTCGAATAAATATTTTATTACCAAAAGTAAATTTTCAGTTACCTAAACTTTTGTAGCTAAAATCCAATTTTTTGCAATGAAATATAAAAAATCCTAAAGAGTAACTGAAAATCCGGTGTATTCGTCTAAGTGTATTCGTTATAAAAATCCGTTATAAAAATCCGTCTAAATATAACACGTGTTATATTTGTTGTCCTATACACATTCTGCTAACACATGAGCACCTTATTCACAACATAAGACGAATACACCTAATCAGAATCAGGTGTATTCGTCTAAGTGTATTCGTTATTAACTGAAAATCCGTTATAAAAAATCCAATTATTCACCTAAGGATATTATATGTCGTAGACATAAATAAGTACGTAGTCTAAGTTGGTGATCCGGTGGTCTGACATCAACAATATGACCCGTAGGCATTTTTGGGACGCGTTAAACGCGCTGCAAAAAATCTTTTTCCGATATTGATAATTTTGCTTTTCGCAATGATGTTTTGCCAACGAAACTACTTGCTAACGCATTTTTGCACCTTCAAATGATTGCTGATGGAAAGACAATACTTTTTCCAATGCTTCAATGCACCCAAAAAAAATTTCTATCCTTTCAAGTATTTTCAATTAATGATATTTTTTTAGCAAACACCACTAAATTATGTTATTATGATATTTTAAAGGATAATATCACTAAATAAAATGTTATTAATTCATATTTTTGTTGTATTAATTTGTTACATTTTGATAACATGATTCTTGTTGTATTCGTCTTATGTTGTGAATAAGGTGCTCATGTGTTAGCTAATTTAGGACTTGTTTGGATTCACTTTTGTTTTTTATTTTTTGTTTTTTCAAACAGAAAAGTGGAAATTTTTTTTGAAAGTTTGCTTGGCAACCTTGTTTTTGTTTTTTATTTTTAAAAATTATTACCAAAAATTTCAAAAAAAGTAGTATTACCTTTATTTTTTTATACAAATTTCAAAAACAAAAGAACATACAAATATTTGTACACAAGTGCGTACATACATATATGTATATACATACACAAATATAAGTCTATATGACTTTCTCTATCATTATTTGTACTTTATTGTTTTTGAAAACAAATAGTGAAATAAAATTTGCTAAGCATATTTCTTGTTTATAAGAATTGAAAATCAAAACAAATTTTTACTTTTGTTTTCAATTTATTTAAACAAAAAGTTCGAAGTGAATCCAAGCAAGCCCTTAGTTGCTCGTATGTTATCAGATAATTTTAGATGCTATGTTGTCTATTGTTCTTTCATCTTATTTACTTATGGATTGTGGATTCCAAGTGATAAGATCTTTGTTTTCCTTTGAAAAGACCAAAACTCACAAAACCAAAAACAAAATATAGCTGGCGCACAATCATGGAAACTTTATGTTGTGCGATCTTGAATTTATATCATTGGTCAAACAGCAGAAAGGGAAAGTCAAAGCAGTTGACTGAGGTAAATGCGTCAGATCGTATGTGTGCCAGATCGCATGTGTGCCTTTTGATCAAGTACGACCTTCCTCAAATAAATGACATGTGACCTAAAGCGGCAGTAAAAGGAAACCAGATCAAAGCTTCAAACGTGTAATCTGCGAAGAAAAAAAAAAACTTCTGAGTAGAAATCAAGTAATCCATCTATTTAGTTATTATCCAATTTATATTATTATCTGAAATTATATTCTGATTATGTACTTTCTCGTTCTTATAATTGGGAAATACTGAGCCACCCTCACCTATATAAAGGGGGCTCAATATCATTATTGAGATCATCTTATAATCACTTCACTACACTGTAATTCTCTCTTTGTTCTCACCTTGAGACTTACAGAAACTCTTGTAAATCTCCAAAAAATAGTAAAAAATAGTGGACGTAGATTCATCTTTTTTGGGGGCTGAACCACTATAAAACCCTTGTCTCCTAATTTGCTTTGCTTTATTAACTATTTTCATACACAGGCTATATCTTGTAATTTTCTAAATTCGTTATTGATAAAACCTCCGTCAACACTTTCCATGCCCAACTATTCTCAATCTGGGTTCGATATTATGACATCTCCCGATTCCACACAGGTATGTCAGGATATTTGTATAAATATTTAATGAAATCTGGAGACGCTACTCAACTTAGAACTAACAAAAGAGTGGAAACTTATACATAGTCTAATTCATACGTATATACACCCTCACAAAGTGGGCCTCTCTTAAAATGTACATAATATACACACAATCAAAAGAAGGTACAAAATCCTCAGTCAGGAAACTACAGCGTCAAAATGCTCATATACACAAGCCATGGTCAGAAAGTCGATGCTCCTCCTCTGACTCACATAGCATTAGTACCCTTTGCAATGTAAGAATATTTGTGAGTATAAAACTCAGTAAGTAACATATGCAGATGCAGAGTGCATATAATATGAAATAGATAATCATATGATTGTGATCCCTGTGTATATTATATTGTCTGATAAGACCGTGAATCGCATACTGAGTCACTCAGATAACTAGTAGCTAATAACTAATCATATGCCGTCATATGGAGGTCTTGAGTCCCGGATATATCTCAAACCCCTCTATGTACTGGAGAGGTCCTCCCCATACCGCTACCAGAGTGTTCCCGAAGGAACTAAATAATGTCCCCGAAAGAACATAATAATGTCCCCGAAGGAACCAGATAATTGGGCACTGACCCGCTACACCCTGTTCACCAATACTCATCAGACAATAAAAATGCACCACATGTTCATGCCTCATGTATATCAAAATAACAGATTCAGATGTTTATGGTTCAGGCATAATAGAATAATAGATACAAATTTTAATATAATCCAATGATTACACAGGTTAATAGAACAGATAATTCTTACAGTACAGGTGTAATGTTACTTACCTTGATTTCAAGTTTTACGTAATTTTCAGTGAAACGCTCTTTGCTCTTGGTACATTTGACATGCCATATTATTTTCAAATAATTTCATTACGAAAGTGATACTGTAAAAATTTGTTTAAACATTATTTGAAAATGAATACTACCTAATTTTATTTGCAAGTAAGAGAATACAAAACCATAAGCAATTAATCACACAATACGAATTCAATTTCCTAATTGAAACCACGGAGAAAAATCAATTACTCCTTTCGGACTCAAAATGCACAAATTCAAGAACTAGTTCTATTCTTATCATATTTTGAGTTCCTGAAAGAGTTTATAGTCAGTTGTAAGATACCTTGTCACCAACAGAAAAATGTAAAGGTCGACATTCTGGATCTGTATAAAACTTCTATTTACTTTGAGCTGCTGTCATATGTTTTCTGATCTTTTTTACTTGCTCGCCTATATCTCTAACAATATTAGGACCCAAATAATGTCGCTCTCCAACTTCATCCCAGTTAATTGGAGACCTACACTTTCTACCATACAACATCTCATAAGGTGCAACATCAATTGTAGTTTGAAAGCTATTATTGTAGGAGAATTCAATTAGTGGTAAATAATGATTCCACGACCTTTGGAAATCCATAACACAAGCTCTAAGCATATCTTCCAAGATCTGAATAGTCCTTTCAGCCTGACCATCTGTCTGAGGATGGAATACAGTACTAAATTTTAATTTAATTCCAAAACTCGCTGTACACTCTCCCGAAATTTTGAAGTAAATCCAGCATCCCTCTCTGAGATTATGAAAACTAGAATTTCATGAAGTCTAACAATCTCCTTAGTGTATAATGCTGTGAGTTTATCCATAAAGTGGATCATTGAGATCGGAATAAAATGAGCTACCTTAGCGTATCTATCAACTATAACCCAAACTGCATCCTGACGAGATACTGTCTTTGGTAACCCAACTACAAAATCCATGACGATCTCCTCCCATTTCCACTCAGGTAACGGAAGTGGTTGCAGCTCTCCTTGTTGGTCTTTTGTGACATGTTAGACAACATTCGACAAACTTGAAAATATCCTTCTTCATTCCTGCCCACCAGTAAATAGTTTTCAAATCATTGTACATTTTTGTAGTACCTGGATAGACTGAATACGGAGTATTGTGTGCTTCTGTTTTAATCTCTTCCTTGATATTTCTGTCATCTGGTACGCATAGTCTACCTTGAAATCTGATAACTCCTTCAGTAGAAATAGTAAAATCTAACTTTTTCCCTGATTCTATTAATTCTTTGTATCCAATTAACTCAGGATCTTCCCTCTGACCTTATTTAATTCTGTCTAATAAGGTGGATTGTAAAGTCATAGCAGATAATTTCCCAGTAATTAGCTCGATACTAGATTTGCATAAATCCTCCCATAAAGGTTTCTCCAATTCTTGTAAAGCTGCCAAACTACAAAATGATTTTTTACTGAGTGCATCCGCCACAGTATTGGCTTTTCCTGGATGATAACTGATGTCACAATCATAGTCTTTTATCAATTCTAGCCAACATCTTTGTCTCATGTTCAGTTCTTTCTAAGTGAACAAATATTTCAAATTTTTGTGATCCGTAAAAATTTCACAATATACTCCATATAGATAATGTCGCCAAATCTTTAATGCAAATACCACTGCTGCCAATTCTAAATCATGAGTAGGATAGTTGCGTTCATAATCCTTTAGCTGTCTTGAAGCATAAGCAATAACCTTCCCATTTTACATGAGAATGCATCCCAGACCTTGTTTTGAAGCATCGCTGTAAATAACAAACCCCTCTGTACCTAAAGGTATAGTCAGGACTGGTGCTGAAGTTAGTCTCTGCTTCAATTCTTGAAAAACTCTTCTCATAATCATTAGTCCATATAAACTTGTTACTTTTCCTGGTCAATTGTGTAAGTGGCATGGCTATTTTAGAGAATCCTTCAACAAATCTTCTGTAGTAACCGGCCAAACCTAGAAAACTTCTGATCTCTGTAATATTGATCGGTCTAGACCAATTATTAACTACCTCAACCTTGATTGGGTTAATAGAAATTCCATCCTGAGAGACAACGTGACGAAGGAACGATACTTTTTCTAATCATAATTCACATTTCTTGAATTTAGCATACAACTCTTTCTCTTTCAGTATTTGTAGAGTGATCCTCAAATGTTCCCTATGCTCTTCTCTGGATTGTGAGTACACCAAAATGTCATCAATGAATACAATAACGAATTTGTCTAAGAATTCCTTGAATACTCTATTCATTAAATCCATAAATACTGCTGGAGCATTGGTTAGACCAAATGGCATTACTAGAAACTCATAATGACCATACCGAGTTTTAAAAGTTCGGAATATCTTCCTCCCTGACTCTCAAATGATGGTAACCAGATCTCAAATCAATCTTTGAAAAAATGAAAACACCCTGTAGTTGATCAAACAAATCATCGATGCGAGGTAGGGGATACTTATTTTTAATAGTCACTTTGTTAATCTCCCTATAGTCAATACACAATCACATAGTGCAATCTTTCTTTTTCACAAACAGAAATGGCGCACCCCACAGTGAAAAGCTAGGACGTACAAATCCTTTATCTAACAATTCTTGTAACTGAGTCTTTAACTCCTTTAATTCTGCTGGGGCCATCCCATAGAGTGTATTAGAAATAGGTGCAGTATCTGGTATCAAATCAATAGTAAAATCAATTTCTCTTACAGGTGGCAAACCTGGTAAATCTTCCTGAAACACTTCCAGAAAATGTTGCACAACTGGCATATCTTCTGGCCTCAACTTCTGCTCCACAGATGTATCAACAATACTGGCCAAATACCCTGTACCACCTTTCCTAAACAATTTCTGAGCTTTTATGGCTGAGATCAAAGGAAACTTGGTTTTATATTGAGTACCCATAAGTGTGAACTGATCAGCATTAGAAGGATGAAATGTCACCATTTTGTTTTTACAGTCAATCTTAGTAAAATACTTTGACAGCCAATCCATACGCAAAATGATTTCATAGTCATCCATTTCAAGCACAATTAAGTCTGCAAATAACTCTTTATCATCCACCATAGTAGGACAGGCTCTCAAAATTTTATTTGAATACATAACCTCTCCAGAGGGAAGTATAGTGCCAAATGGAATACTCATTTGATCTGTAGGACGACCAAAACTCCTCACAAATGTTAATGATGCATGTGAATGCATAGATCCTGAATCTATTAATGCATGAGCTATAATGCTAGAAATTAATATCTCACCTGTGAGAACAGATAGGTCTACCTCGGTCTCAAGTCCCGTATCTATCTCAGTCTTGGCGTATAGCCTACCACCAGGTTTCTTCTGATCACTTGTGTGATGCCCAAGTTTCTCACGTACATAATAAGCCAATAATAAACATATTCATATTGCATAATAGACATATCAAGCAACTAGTATTAAGTTTACAGTTTTTTTACTCATTCTGATTATTAAATACTTTTGATCTGTATTATAGTACTAATACTTGTTGAAGTGCTCCCATGCAGTGTAAAGGCTCAATACCCTCAAAGAGAGAGCTTGGTGTGTGAGAGGAACAAAGAATACATTCATGAATAGTAATACTATATACACATGCACTAAAATCATGTTTGTTGATAACTTGGTCAAATAGTAGTTTTTCGGTAAAATGCATTTTTCATGCTTTTCGGAGCCAAATCCACTGTATGTTTAACACGTCAAATAGCTTTAATTTAATGTTTATGACTCATTTATAGCATTTTATTTTTCGGCCCCAGGTAAGCACAAGGTGGCAATCACTGTACTGAATTGGTGTTTAGTTGCACTAAGTTAGCTTAGATTAAGCTTGATCGCGTAATGTCATCTTTGTGCACTCTAATAATTAGGCATTGATACTATGTTTGTATTATTAATTGGAGTCTAATTGACTTATTTTTATGTTTAATGATTGGTTATAGGGCTAGGTTCCACCAAATTATAATAAGATTGGTCTTATAGGATCATAAGTCAAAGTATGACTAGATTTCACTTTCTAAAATAGGATTCACCAACTTTGGCTACACTTGGGTGTATAGGATTGACCAGCAACGTGGTGAGTATGCTGAGGACGTTTTAGAGCTAGACACATGGAAAGTAAGGTGCAAAATTCCCAAAATACTCCTTAGAACTCAAGTTATGCCATTTCTCAGTCATTAAGTATCACTTTTGGATCAAATCTGGTCATTTTCTTCTCCTTTCTCTCCAGCCACGACCTGAAACTCTCCCACCCACTTTTGGACTTCTCTCAGCTCCCCTTATTCATATCCAAGAGTTTCAAAGTGGTAGAACTCAATTTGGAGCTCTAGAAAGCAAGATAGATTGAAACTAGTCGAGGTAACTCAACTAGCTCTTCTTCCTAGGTTTTGTTTTTCTATTTCAATTCTCCACTTGATATTACTTAAATAATGATTCCTCTAGGTCCTCTTGAGTCCTAAGATCAATTTCAAAGCCTTGGAAATCAGTTTTGTAGAAGTAGAAGGCAAGAGCTTCAACAAAGGTTCAAACTAGTCAAGGTGAGCTTTTTGTGGAATTTAGAATTAGTAACTTATTTCTATTGCTTTAGCTCTTAAATCAAAGCTTTTATTTGATGAATAAAGATCCTAAAAAACCTTACATATGGCTGGAAACAAAGAATTTAAGTGGAGGAACACATAAAGCCCCAAAGTTGCTAGTTATAGATTTAAGTGTTTTCATGTGTAGTAAATTTCATTTTTTGTATTCGTAATCTATTTTTCCAAGGTTGGAGTGTTTATCTTATGGATTCTAATATCTATTACACTCATTTGGTGGCTAGTTGTGATGTCATACAAGTACAAAAGTAGGTTTAAGCTTTGTCTAAACCGAAAAGAATTCAAGTGTACCTAGGTTGCTCTAAATGATTCTCTTTGAGTTGTATATGTGGGAATTGGCTTGTAGATTGTTATTGCAGGTTTTAAACCATGATTGTAATCATGTGGGGATATCCTAAAAATAGGGAAGGTGCTGTCCAAATATTTTTAAACCCAAATGGTACCATTTAGAAGCAAATGGACTAGTTTTTATGAAAATAGGTGATATTTTGGTTTATTTTGTGATTAGGCTTCCTTATTTTGTAAAAGTTATAATTTGGCCTTGTACTTATTTTCTTTAAGTATTTTACATTGTAGTGATCATCGTAGTGATAAAATTGACATCAGGTCTTCCACACACCTTGCCACAGAGGATACTTACCTTTTTCACTATCTTTTTTGTCAGACACAAGGTAAGTAACGTCACACCTGCAATGTAAGAAATTCTATGTTTATGTGAATCTGTAGAATTTGTGAATATGAAATTTGTGCATATGTGTACATACGTATTCGTCATTATGTTTTACATGAGACATGAATACATGGTGTATTTATATTGCCTGACGAGTATTGGTGAATAGGGTATGGCGGGCCAGCGCCTAAATATGTGATATGATTCCTTCGGGGACACTCTAGTTCCTTCGGAACACTCTGGTCCTTTCGGGGACAATATGGTTCCTTCGGGAACACTCTGGTCCTTTCGGGGACAATATGGCTCCTTCTGGAATACTCTGACGGCAGTATGGGGTGGATCTCTGCTGTACACAGGGGGGATTCTCTGGGGCTCGAGACCTCCATATTGCTCATGATACGTTATATGCTCTCTGAGTAGCTCAGTATGTGATTCATGGTCTTGTCAGGCAATACAATATACACGGAGATCCCAATCATATGATTATCTGTTCTCTGTTATGTGGACTCTGCATCTGCATGCATTACTTACTGATTTTGATACTCATAAATATTCTTACGTTGCAAAAAGTACTGATGATATATGAGATAGAGGAGGAGCACCGACTTTCTGACCGCGGCTTGTGTATATGAGCATTTTGACGCTGTGGTTTCTTGATAGAGAATTTTATACCTGTTTTGAGTGTATGTCTATTATGTATATTTTTATGAGAAGCCTACTTCGTGAGTAAATATATATGTATAAATTAGACTATGTATAATTATGAGTAGAATTTCTCGTTTTCTCCCACAAAGTTTAAAAAGTTTTAAATTTTCACCATTTTATCAGTTCTAAGTCGAGTGGCGTCTCTCGATCTCACTAAACATTTTTACGAATATCCTTACATACGTGTGTGGGATCAGGGGATGTCACAACTTGCCGCTTTAGGGCAATCTTTAATGAAATGACCACTTTTATCGCATCTGAAGCATAACCTTGCAGCTCTACGACACTCTCCAATATGATTCTTGCTACAGAGTTTACACTGCTGTAAACTAGCAGTAGTGGTCCCTTAGTCAATCTTGGGATGCTTACCTTGATCAGGTCGAGGTTGTTGAGCTAGAACTCCCTTCCTCTTCATATCCTAAGGACGTTGAAATTGAGTCTGTCCTCTTCCTACTTGAAAACCAGTTCTAAAACCTCTTTGCATCTCTCTAGCCTGTCTTTCTCTCCTAATTTTTTCTTCATCCAGAACATCTTTATCTGTCTGCTCGGCATCTGGTACCCTGTCTGCAATCAAAGCAAATGGTACACCTCGTCCAGATTTCAAATCCTTCACAATAGTCTTCCTTAGGCCCTGCATAAACTGATCTACTTTTAACTCATTAGTGGCAACCATGTGAGGTACATATCGCGATAACTCATTAAACTTACGGATGTATTCTGCAACAGACATTTTATTCTGCTTCAAATTAGCAAACTCAACCCTCCTACTAGCTCTTATGGCATCGGTAAAGTATTTTCCATAAAATAACTCTCTAAACCTCTCCCAGGTCATAGTAGTGTTATCATGAATAGTACTCATAGTGTCCCACCAATATTCAGCATGGTGTCTTAGCATAAAACTAGCACAAAGAACCTTATCTACATTAGGAACCTTGACGTAAGTCAGCCATTAAAGGTTAGAGGCTGGAGTTTCCTGAATCTTTCCTCAGTACTTTCACTAGCATCTTGCCTATGTTGAGGTGGTGGTGGTGGAGGGTTAGGTTGATTTTCTTGTAAATTACATTGCTCCAAAATATCAAAGACGCTAACTGTTCAACCTGATTACCACCTTGTGAAGAAGATGCGCCCCTGTTGATATTATCTTGACTCCGAGTAGTCACCATACTGATATCCTGACACTCAGAATCTATTGTTCCAATTATAGCCAATAATAATCATCACCAGAATATGAGTGTAATTGATATATATATATATATATAACAGATATCAAAATGCATATCAAACACTTACAGAGAAGTGAGGCCTCCTTTTCTTCCCGACGTGTGTATATAAGCAGTCTTCAAAATTATTTTAAAACATAAGCTCTGATACCAACTGTGACATCCTCCGATTCCACATATGTACGTCAGGATATTTGTATAAATATTTAGTGAAATCGGGAGACCCTACTCGACTTAGAACTAACAAAAGTGTGAAAACTTATACATAGTCTAATTCATACATATATACACTCTCATAAAGTGGGCCTTTCTTAAAATGTACATAATATATTCACACTCAAAACAAAGTACAAAATCCTCAATCAGGAAACCACAGCGTCAAAATGCTCATATATACAAGCCGCGGTTAGAAAATCGGCGCTCCTCCTTTGACTCACATAGCATCAGTACCCTCTGCAATGTAAGAGTATTTATGAGTATAAAACTCAATAAGTAACATATGTAGATGCATAATGCATATAATATGAAACAGATAATCATATGATTAGGATCCCTGTATATATTGTATTGCCTGACAAGACCGTGAATCGCATATTGAGCCACTCAGATAAATAGTAGCTAATAACTAATCATAAGCCGTCATATAGAGGTTTCGACTCTCAGATATATCTCAAACCCCTCTGTGTACTGAAGAGTTCCTCCCCATACTGCTATCAGAGTATTCCCAAAGGAACTAAATAATGTCCCCGACGGAACCTAATAATGTCCCCGAAGGAACCAGATAATTAGGCACTGGCCCGCCATACCCTGTTCACCAATACTCGTCAGACAATAAAAATACACCACATGTTCATGCCTCATGTATATCAAAATAACAGATTCAGATGTTTATGCTTCAGGCATAATTAAATAACAGATACAAATTTTAATATAATCCGAGGATTACACAGGTTAACAGAACAGATAATTCTTACAGTGCAGGTATAATGTTACTTACCTCAATTCCAAGTTTTTACATATTTTTCTGTGAAACGCTCTTTTCTCTTGGTACATTTGATATGCTCTATTATTTTCTAATAATTTCATTACAAAAGCGATACTGTAAAAAGTTGCTTTTGACATTGTTTGAAAATGAATACTCCCTAATTTTATTTGCAAGTAAAAGAATACAAAACCGTAAGAAATTAATCACACGATACAAATTCAATTTCCTAATTGAAACTATGGAGAAAAATCAATTACTCCTTTCGGACTCAAAATGCACAAATCCAAGAACTAGTTCTATTCTTATCACATTTTGAGTTTTCGAAAGAGTTTATAGTCAGTTGTAAGATTTCATCTTCATTCTGAAAATTCATAAATCACTCAATAGTTTTCCAGCCACAGTATTGTCATCGTAAAATAATTTTCCGGCCAAGGGAATTGAAGTGAAAAAAATAATAATACTAGCAAAAATTGATTTGTTTTACCTTGAAGCTCTTATACTAACTTATGAACCATTAAATTCTAATATCTACTCAATTTTTTCTCTCTAAATTTTTTTCAAAAACTAGTTTCTAGGACCTAGAATAAAATCATATTTCTATGGACTAGTCGTTGCAATCAGGAATATAAGCTATAGAAATTTAGTAATAAAAGATACTACTTTGAATTCCTCTCGGTAAGTAATGCTTAAGATAGTAGTTGTAAGCCTTAAGCCCACTTTCTCTTTAAACCCCCTTTCTATTGATGTTCTTCTCCCGTTGGGAATTATAAGTCTAGCTAGAGATTTTTTACCTAAGACATATATTAGATAAAAATAGGCAGCCACTAAGCCGGTAATAGGGATATCCTAGGCATTAGTAAATTCTTTTAAGGTGTCAAAATATTAATAAACTAGGTACTTGTCATCTCAAATCTAAATAATTACATACACCTTATCTTATTATAAAGTGGTAGGACCTAGCTATAGATCGTAATTAGATGTGTATAGTTAACCGCCAATACAAATAACAAGTGACAAAAGGACTTGATTAATATTAGTGTAAATAATAACAATATCAAGAAAATATTTAGACATATATATACAAATAGCTTTCTAGAACATTTTCTAATTATAACACACATATCTAATGTAAAAAAGTACTGATTATAAATCAAAATTACCTTAACAAGATACTCAGAGAAATAAAATAACACTAATGGTTACCAAAATGTAAATGTATAACGTTTTATTAATTGGTTTAAGACACGTCAAAACTTGTACTAAAAAGTAAAGTTCGAGCATTTTACTGCAAAATTACTAAAAGAGTAATATTTATAGAAATAACAGATATAACGACTACGCAAAATTATACGTATGTAAATGACGTTAATGTATAAAAAAAAAATATTATGCAATCATTAGCTCTTAATTATGTGAGGAACTGGGTGTTATTTGGGAATTCGAAATATCACAGATATAATCCTAAATACAAGATAAATGTTAAATATGTTTAGTTTATTTTATTCCTCAATCGAAAAAATAAAGTCTTTGAAGAATCAAGTAATTCCGCAATACAAGATAGATTTAACTCATTTTGGAATAAAATTACTCACCAATATTAAGACAGAATTAACTTGATTGTATGCATGTTACTCTTTCTGAATTTGAGTCTCATTATTTAATTGAAAATGAAATAAACAAATAGAAGAAAGAAAATGAAGAAAACGAAGATTTGGTTTTTCCTTGCGGTAAAAAGGTTTGAGCCCAAACGAAAAGGCATAGTCAACAATTTTAGTGAATTAACCAATTTTAATCTAAACCCCTCTCTGGTGATATGAGCAACAAAATAGTCCAATTCTAAACGACTGTCTCCACCTTTAGAGACAGACCGTAATAATGCTTTACCCATTTCCTCAGTTCTCTTCCTGATCTCATCTCCTTCTTCTGAAGCCATTAGTTTCATCACTGCTTTGGTGATCATCGACGAAGTCACCGACTCGTCTCTTTGCCTCCATTCCATCACTGCCACACCCACTTTGAGCACCTCTGTAATTAACACCGCATTTATAGGTTGATCTGAGTGCATCGGCCAGGCTCCAATTGGCACACCCATACTTATGCTCTTCATGCAAGAGTTCCACCCACAATGACTTATAAACCCACCTGTTGACAGGTGGCCCAAAATCTCTACTTGGGGCACCCATTTCCTTAAAATCATTCCCATTCCCCTTGTTCTTTCTTCAAAACCATCTGGAAGCTGAGGTCTCCTCCCTTCTTCTTTGTTGGAATTTGGCTTCCAATTAAGCAAGAGAGAAGTTTGGGCTAAGGCCCAAATAACAATTGGTAGTTGCCTTTTTTTGTTTTGGTCGGTGGATTAAAACAATGAAGCATATATATATGCTTAGCGTGGAGAAGAAAAAGTGTAGCAGCCATAGTCACATGAAAATATTTAGGCAATCGCTTGTAGTGTGGTCTCTCAATATACGGATCAATCTCTCTTAGTTTTATGGGAATTTGGTATAAACAAGCTTTGGGTTATGTTTCTTTGGTGCTTGTTTATTCGTTATTTCCTTTTAATATTAGCATTAAGATTGTTAGCAAAGCATCTTCTTTGCGGTATTGATTGCTTTTGTGAGAGAGATTTGGGTGTATTTGAGATTTGGGTGTGAGAAAAATTTTATCAGACTTTTATAATCTCCTTTGGTTATAGTGGAATTCTTCACCGTCTCCGACGTGGATGTAGGCTATATTTTATAGCTGAACCACGATAAATCCTTGTGTCACTTGTGATTTTCTGTTATTTATATTTTGTCGTAAATCCACTTAATTTGGCGTTTCTCTAACAAATTTTGTATTTGTGCTTCCGCTGGCACAACAAGTGGTATCAACAGCTTTAAGTTCTTTGATTTGATTTTGGGCTTGTTAATTTGTCAAATTATTTTGGATTTTTGGCTTCCGCGATGGCGACAATGACAAGATATGAAGTTGCAAAATTCGACGGGAAGAATGACTTTAGTCTTTAGCGTGTTAAGATGCGAGCTCTTCTAATTCAGCAAGGGTTACTTAAGGCACTAAAGGGCAGGGAAGCTTTGCCAGTAAATTTGTCAGATGAAGAGAAGGAGGATCACTTAGAATGGGCACATAGTGCTATTCAGTTGTCTTTGTCAGATGAGGTGTTGTGTGAGGTTGCTAACGAGACTATTGCTTCTAGGTTGTGACTTAAGTTTGAGAGTCTGTATATGACTAAGTCCCTTACCAATCGGCTATATTTGAAGCAGCGTTTGTACACTCTTCGTATATCTAAAGGTACACTTATTAAGAGTCACCTTGATGAATTAAATAGAATTATTCTAGATCTGAAAAATATTGATACGGAAATTGATGATGAGGATCAGGCCTTAATTTTGTTATGTTCTTTACCTTGTCCATATGAGCACTTTGTTGATACTATGTTATATGGGAGAGACACTATTAGTATGGAAGATGTTAAAGCATCTTTGAATTCTAGGGAATTAAAGAAAAAAGTGTCTGAAAGTTGGGATGAAAATCAATCAAGTGCATTAGTTGCTAGAAGTAGAGAAAAGGGAAAAGGCGAAAATAGAAATAGAGGAAAGTCCAAGAATAGGAAGGGTAACTGTAATTATTGTCATCAACCAGGGCATTGGAAATTTGAATGTCCAAAGATTAAAAGAAATAAGGAGACTGGTGAAAAATCCTCTACTACAGATAATCATGCTAGTTTTGCTGAGGATGGTTCTAATGACGATGATTATGTTCTATCTATTTCTGGTGATTGCTTAGGCAATTCTTGGATTCTTGATTCGGGTTGCTCCTATCATATATGCCCCACAAGAGATTAGTTCGTTGACTATCAATCTGTTGATAGCGGTTTTATCTTTTCGGGGAATAACATGTCCTGCAAAGTTGTTAGTGTAGGTACTGTTCGAATTAAGATGTATGATAGTATTGTTAGAACTTTGACCGATGTTAGACATATGCCAGATTTGAGAAAAAGCCTTATCTCTTTTGGGACGCTCGACTCACAAGGTTATAAGAATTCAGCTAAAGGTGGAGTTTTGAGTTTAGTAAAGATGCTCATGTGGTGATTAAGGGTAAATTGCATAATGGCCTTTATTTTCTTCAGGGTAGTATGATTGTTGGTGCTACTATGGCCTCATCTTGTTTTGTTCCAGATTTTGATACTATGAATTTGTTGGATGGTCAGAAAATTGGAAAGTTTGACTTTTGTAACTATTGTGTTTAAAGGATACGATATATAGTCAAGTTTAGTTCCACCATTAGTAGGATTAAGGGCATAATGGATTATATCCATTTAGAATTTTTGGGTCTTTCTCCTAATTTGTCTATGGGTGGTTCTTGTTATTTTCTGGCATTTGATGATGACTATGGTGTAAAATTTTGTGAGAGTCAATTCTGCAAGGAGGAAAAGATAGTGAGACATCGCACTATTTGGAGGACACCACAACGATTTTTGGTTGCAGAATGTTTGATTTGGACTTTTTTGGGGAAAGCTTGCTGCTTGCTTTCTATTGTTTGCATATCGAAAGGTATTTGGATTGAAGTTTTTAGATATGCCTACTATTTGGCCAAAAGATCTCCATCAACTGCATTTTGTTTGAAGACTCCGTTTGAAGTATGGCTTGGTAATTCTGCTATCTTTGATTTGATATTATTTGGTTGCCCTACTTATGCTCTTGTGAATGATGGTAAACTCGAGCGATTGACAACAATCTTCTATGGATTTGAGTTTGAGGTGAACGGCTTTTGGTTGTAGTTTATTGAGCCATTGTCACTAAGTTTGTTAGTTAGCAGAGTTCTTGAATTTGATAAGTTGGCTATCCTATTTGATTCAGGGGAGTTAGTATGTGCAGATAAAGATCCCGGCGTTTGTAAGCAGGTGGAGCTTCTAGTTGAAACTTCTATCAAAGCTTTTGGTTCTACTAATTTGTTTTTTGTTAGTAGAGAGAGGGGTTTACCTCATTGGTTTGGATTTGCAGAGTTAGTTTCTTTTGTGTTAGCTGCGACAAATATGGTGACCGAGTCATGTGCTATTTGGAAGTTCAAGCACTGCTTGGACTTATTCGGTGTTGCAGATTGTGATTAGCCCTTCGGAGTTTTGGAGGAGATGGCGAAGATGTTTTATTATTTTGGACTTGACTTAATTTTGCGCCAAGGTGAAGATTGTTGGAATTTAGTTTCCAATTAAGCAAGAGAGAAGTTTGGGCTAAGGCCCAAATAACAATTGGTCGTTGCCCCTTTTTGTTTTGGCCGGTGGATTAAAACAATAAAGCATATATATATATATGCTTAGCATGGAGAAGAAAAAGTGTAGCAGCCATAGTCACACGAAAATATTTAGGTAGCCGTTTGTAGTGTGGGCTCTCAATATACGGATCAATCTCTCTTAGTTTTGTGGGAATTTGGTATAAACAAGTTTTGGGTTGTGTTTCTTTGGTGCTTGTTTATTTGTTATTTCCTTTTGATATTGGTATTAAGATTGTTAGCAAAACATCTTTGCGGTCTTGATTGCTTTTGTGAGAGAGATTCGGGTGTATTTGAGATTTGGGTGTGAGGAAAATTTTGTCAGACTTTTGTAATCTCCTTTGGTTATAGTAGAATTTTTCGCCGTATCCGACGTAGACGTAGGCTATATTTTATAGCTGAACCACGATAAATCCTTGTGTCACTTGTGATTTTCTGTTATTTATATTTTGTCGTAAATCCACTTAATTTGGCGTTTCTCTAACAAATTTGGTATTTGTGCTTCCGCTGGCACAACATTCTTGAGTAAAAACATCTACCTTATATTCATCTGTCAATACCCAAAGAAATTTTGCCCCATTCAGCTCTAAACCATGAGCAAGCTCTTTAATCTCTTCGTCTGATAAAGTAGTTGTTGTTCCAAAAGAGATATACAAGACACTGCTTCGCTCTTGTTTGTCCACCACTGAGTTAAGCAATTATCTTCGTCCCTGAGCTTATTCAAGGTCGTTGTTTGGAGTAAGGGCCCGACTGCCATATCTTCTTTCTGCCAAAAAACTTGTCCATTGCAAAAATCTCACGGAGGAAAGAGCCTTCAATAGCTCTGCAACTATTGTAAAGACTTCCTGCTTTACTTATTTTCGATAGAACCATCTGGTCAGCTAGAAATTTTTGAAAGAGATATGGAAAACATGATACCCCTGAGGGAATGTCTTTTAATGGCCATTTTTCTTTATTTCTGAATAATTCACATGTAAAGGCGAAGCAAGATAAAGCGGATGCAGAATCAAAAGAGTAAGATTCTACATTTGCTAAGGAAAAGACATCCTTAACAACTGAAACCATTAACGTATCGTAAACAACGACAAGTCTTCTGGCAGTCAGAGATAGTGATCGAAGTAGGACAACAATCGGTTGGCGAAGGCGTGTAATGGCTTTCATAAAGGAAAATCCATGTTTGGGAAACTTGTTTCTGACGACCAGGTTTAGTGGAGAACACGGAAAAGGAGGAGTTGCGAAGTGGTGGAACTGGATTTTGGTTAAGTGTTGAAGAGGTATTGAGCCTCGAGACTTGACCTGGGAAATGTGGAGAGTAGAGCTGACGTAGTGGACTGGAATGTTGTACGAGGTTAGAACATGGGAGAATCGTAGGAGCTGGTTCGGATAGCTTTGAGCTGGGAATGGAACCACTACTACGACAATCTTTTGTCGGAGACGCTGCTGATGATGGGGAGTAGCCATTTATGAATCTTGTTCTGACTTTCTTAATTGTTTCTTGCAGTCTACCGGTTTTGTTTGTGTTTATATTCTAAACTTTTCTCCTATTTCTTTCGTGCCGTTACGTGCTTACATTAACTATTGCTAGGTTAATGGCCAGTATTCGTTATGCGTAAATATAAAAACATATATCCACGTTTTCAATTATAAGTAATAGAAGTATAAAAAATGCAAACCTTAGTTGGGAAAATAGTAGAGGTGTCAAATATATTTATAAGGGATTGTCTGGTAGTATAAACGAGATTTTTTGATTCACTCAAAAAGGGGGAAAAAAAAAAGAAAAAGGGAATATAAATTGGCAATTAACTAACAAAATCTGTTAACATAGTTCACAAAAGGATTTTGTTGAAATCCTTACGCCAAAATGACAAAGTTGACTGCGCACGTCTAACTGACGAAAAGAAGATTGAAAAAACGACAAGTAGGTAATTATTGGGAAAAAAAAAAAATTGTTCAGACCGCGAGGACTCAACAGAATATGGTTTTAAAGATTTTTTCAAGGATCTTTTGTTGGTTTTCATAAACTTATGTGATGAGCATAATTGTTGGTTAGAATGTGCAAGTCTAAATTAAACTCACACACTCCTGTGCAAATATATATGGTATCAAAAGAAATATAAATATGAAAGGAAAGTAAGTGTCGAACTCACGGGAGTTGATTTCTAATTCAATGCCAAATATTAAACTTATCTCAACCATAATTTTATCAAAACAACCGAGATAATGATTTTAAAGAAATATCTAGGTTTACTATAGTTCCCCAACAATTCTCTTGTTATGCCATTTCGCTTTCTCATTAATTAGTTTAACCAATTGATTGTTCACTGGGTGAACTCAATTAATTGTAAGCTTCTTTTATTGTCGTGCAATCATTTGCATCTAACTTAACTCACTATATTCCTATATATAAGAGGTAAACTTAGAAGGAAATCATTAACAACAGATACCCACAATAGTTATACACATTAGACAAGTATATTCCTATCTCATCTAAATATGCATTTCTCTATCTAAGGCTAAAGTAAACACATGATTTCATTTCTAATCCATCACACATTTCCAGGGTTCATCTAAGTTGGTGATTAAGTAACTCAAAGCATTAAGCACAAGATTGAGAAACTAATTTAATTAGACAATTAGCATGTCAAAAAGAGAAATAAACATAGACAAAATATTTACTTGGTTCACAAAGTAAAATTACTATACAAAGAAATATTTAATTCATAATATTAATTGAGAATAGCATTTTAATACAATACAATCAAGAAATACAAATATAAAAGAGAAAAGAGTTTTAGAATTTTCTATCTTTGAAGAGCTTGAAGGTATAAATAGAGATTATTAATCTCTTCCTCTAAGCTTAGTTCTTACTCTCTTGAATCCTCTCTCTAGAATTTGTTCTCAACTATACTGCTCTCTAAATATGAAAACTACAAAGAAAAATTTACAAGAAAATGAAGAGAAAAGGCTAAGAACAAACTATGATGTTGATGTTATAGAGGAAATCAAGAAATGGAGTTGGCTAGAGTATGTCTACATCTTCTTCTTCTCTTTCCATGGCTGCCTCCATTTCTCACTCTATCCCAAGATGCCTCATAGCCTCTCAAAATATGGTTTTAAAGAAGTGACTCTTATATACTTATGGTAGGCCGAATCTGGACTCTTAGATCATCAAAAAGATGATCTTGACAGTCTATTAGTAACCTAGAATGCAGAAGGTGGCACTGCTGTGCAAAACAGGGGACTAGACATCAAAAAGAGTTTTTAATTCCTAAACCAGTTTCGTGGCACCATCTTGCTGCTAGCTGTTGAGAAATTGAGGTTACAATCTTACTCACTCTCATTTTGAAAATAACAAACATTTGATTTAGTACTAATGATTTCACTTGAGTGTGTAGTAAAATAGTTTTAAAAGTTTTAGCTCAAGTTAATCAAGGAATCAAACTTGAAGATAGATGCATATTGGACTCATTAGAATTAAGCTTGAAGATGTTCAATCAAGACTAAAGACCATGCTTAGATAGGGTATTTTCATATTTAGTCTTGTATTTGATTTAGTTCATTGCACATAAATTCTCTTTGTATTAGCTCATACTTTCAAAAGAATTTTTTTATACTTTCAAAAGAATTTTCAAACTATCTTAAGGTTAAAATGGTTATTTTATTTTAGTAGTTTGAAAATAAATATCATTTTTAACTCTAGCAAAAATTCCATCAAAAAGTTTATTTTTAGTGATAAAAATATTTGGAAAATAATGGGATTTAAAATATCGACCAAAAAAGAATCAAGGAAACCAATCGGTGGTTTCTGATCCTAAAATGGTCGACCACTAGTGGTCGACTACTATAGCACGACCATTTGACCATTAGAGCTAAATGTCACTATTAGAATCCAACGGATAGTAAAAATGGTCGAATTCTTTAGCAGACAGCCAGTAACAGTCGAAAATGGCTAGTTTTTGAAGATACCTATAAATAGAGCCAACTTTGATAACTTAAATCGAGAGAATACTAACCTATCTTCATACCCAATCAGTTTTTAAGTGCAAAAGCTCTCTTTTACTTAACTTTAACTTTCAAATCTAATTGAGCCATTCCTTGAGCGTCATTTGTGCATTAATCTCAAATCAGCTAAGCTTATCTTGAATTATTTCTTTAAGAGGTAATTCTTTGAGTGAGTATTCACTTGTATTTTTATAAAATCATTATTAAAAGGTGATGTTAGCACCAGAATCATTGGAAAGGGTTTCAAGAATCTTGCCCACTTGTGTAGCTTCATCAATGGTCACACCATGGAGTTCAGCTTCATTAATGTGGCTAATCATCTTGAGAACATGCTCATGAACGGATGAGCCAACTTTCATTTTAGCATTCATAATGGCCTTCACAGCCTCATGACGAGACTGGTTGGAAGGGAGCCCAAACATCTGTTGTAGAGACTCCATTATTTCAAATGCAGTCTCCATCGGTTCGTGCTTACTTCTAAGCACTTCAGACATTCCTGCTAGCAAGTAGCAGCGGGCCTTGGAGTTGGCATTAATCTATTTGTCATATGCCACTCGAACAGTTCGAGTGGCATTAGCAGCAGGTTTTTCAGGACATTCCTCGGTTAGGACAAATTTGTAGTTCTCACAGACAAGAACTATATTCATGTTACTCTTCCACTTAGTAAAGTTCTCTCCGGTTAATTTTTCAGTTGCAAGTAACGCGGTAATAGGATTCGACATAATTGTTAAAAGTAAATAATTGATTTTAAATATTTGCTAAAATATCATCAAATATAAATTCGGTATAGTAAAAAAATGATGATGCATGATGCATATGTAAAACAAAGATTACTAATACCACGATTGAACAACCAACATAATAATGTGCCGCCGTAGGGTAGGTCACATTTTTACTAATTGAACCGAGACTTTCTCAATTAATAAATGTCAATCAAAATATCTCATATTTTCCACATTTATTAATTTCCGTTTTATTTGGTCAAAGTATAATTAACATATTTAATTATACCCTTATGAGTGTGACCTATTGTTTCAGATTCCATGGACTTAACTCAAAAAATGCCCCCGTAGGGCAGGTCAATTTTGAAATACATCTTGAAATCCTATCTTAAAGAAGTCAACATTGTTATTGATTTAAAACGGACACCCTCCGTAGGGAGGACGAAATCTAAGCGTCACGACGCGCCTCTTAAATCTCACGGTGTTGTACTATAGAGACCAAAGGTTATGTTATCATATTACCTGCTCCCACTCATTATTCTTAAATATATATAAATATATATTCTTATTATTAAATCTAACAATTTAGATTTATTAAATCCTAGAGAAATCTAAACAATTTAATTTCTCGGATATTATAGGATCAAATCCTATTTTCATAAATTACCAGATTTTCTCAAATCTTAATTTATTATTAAATTACTATACTACCCTATATAAACTATTTTATATAAAAATAGCATAGTTAAAAAAAAGGTGATATTACCAAGTTTTAACTAATTTAAAACTAATTCACATTATGTACTCAAGATTATACGAATTTCAAGAAAAAAGCTAATCTTAAATAAAATTAATCTAATAATAATAATAATAATAAAAAGAAAAAATAACCCAACTTAGACTTGGGTGGGCTGTTGCCTCCAATTCTATATATTGATCGAGTTTGAGAAAGGAGATAATCCGCCCAATAAAAAGCTAACCCATCTAATGAAAATGAGTTTTAATTGTTATTTAAAAATATATTATTATATTATACAAAATGAAAAAGAAGACGACCCTGAATCTTTTTTTTTTTAAATAAAAAAGTGGGGTTTAACTAATGACCACCGCTTATGATAAAGGTAAAGGAAAATAACTCACACAACTATCACTATTAAGGTTTGAACTCTTGAACCCCCAAACTCACACATACATCCTTCAAACGTTGGACAACTGAGCTAGCCTAAGTTGGCGAGACAACCCTGAATCTAATTGTGCCCATACACACATTACTTTTTGTTCTTTTACTCTCAACTCTCTCAGTGTTGCCGCCTACTTTCTCAGTCTCTCATCTAATAATGTCTATAAATTCGCAATCAAAACCCGACCTGCCTAATGAAAAATAGATTTAATCCATATTTAAATATGTATATATCTATATTAGACAAGATGAAAAAGAAGAAGATCCTTATCTATACTCGCATTAATTTGTGTGTCTTTTACTCTAAACTCTTTTAGTGTTGCCGCCTACTTTCCCAGTCTCTCATCTCTCAGCCTCTCAACCCTCTCATGGTCGCTCCATTTTCTCGCTAAAGCCTCCTCATGCTCAAGCTCAAGATCTCGATTAGGATAGGAAGCCCCAGTTCCAAATCCATGCTCTCAAATTAGTCAATGTTGTGCATGTTTGCCGACACAAATCCCTGCGCTCGAGTTCTTATTTTGATGTTTGGGTTTGGTTATACTTTGTAGGCTTATAGCTTTGTTGGTGTTTTTGCCCTAAGAGCAAAATGTAAACAATGACTTGCTAATAAATAAATATACTTGATTTTGTTTTATTTGCTTGTATATATTATTTATGATAATATATATAAATATCATAAAAATTCCGTGATTATAAATGTAACCTTAAACTTAGTATGTATAAAAGTTATAAGGATTAAGTTTGAGGGATATAATCTAAAATTAGTCCGTAATTAATTATTAAAGTTGGGATCTTTAATATAAAAATTACTAGTACGGTCTATTACCATTGAGAATGGAACAGTTTGATCTGGGCTGTTTATGTAGTGACATCAAATAGAGGTAATATATATAATTAAGATTATATAGGATTGGACCAGATAAATTTGAATATTCGATAATATCCGTTATAGAACAGAATACTCAAATTTATCAACAAATGATCATATATGGAATGATCTTAATCCTGAGTAATTAATAGACTCCTGTTTATATTTTTATGTCTCTTGATGTATTCGGTAACGTCTCAATTTNTAATAATTAATTTAGAATTATTGAATTCAAATTAATTGTGTCACACTAAAGTTAATGTTACACATTTAATTGTTTTATGTGTCACATTATAATAATAAATGTTATTATTTTTGTCTATTTAATTTTGTTGCTATTTTAAATAATAGGATTATTTAAAAAGGTAACAAACAGTATGTCCAACTACACTGTAATAGGCGTGTAACACAGAGATATTTTCTCTGTGTTACATGCATAAAAGCATTAATAATAATATGATTATTTTATGTTAATTTTATTTGAAAATTATGATTTACCAAATATATTAATTCTATTATTTTATAATTTGATTATTTGAATTGTTTGAATGAAACAAAATAGGAAATTTTTTTTTGAAACAATAGCTTATGTAAGACAAAGCTTTTATACGTTAAGAGGAAAAATGTGTGTAGCTTTTTTTTTTGGTTGTTGTTTTGTTTTGTTTCCAAATTTAAAATATATGGAATTAATTATATAATTAAATAGATAGATGGTGAGGTATTTCACTTTAATAGGAAACCTATTACACGTTAAAATTCTTTAGTTTATGCGTGTAAGCCCTATCATTGAGGAAGGGTTTTTTGTTTTCCTATTTGAGTGAAATATGTTGATTTTTTACATTATTTTAAATTGTTTGAAATTTAATTAGAAACTATTTTACACATTGAAGAGCAGGGAAAAATCTTCTCTCTTATTATGAACGTGTAATTGATAATACCTTTAATGGGATAAAATTATTTTTCTCTTACACGTTAAAAGGGAGAGAGGGAGACCGTTCCTTTTTGGTCGGAAAAAAAAAAAAAAAAAAAAAAAAAACTTCTCTCAATTGTTTAACGTGTTCTTTCTTCCCTTTGTCAAAAAAAAAAAAAAAAAAAAAAACTATCTTATTACTATCTCATGTGTTGAGACCTATAGCAAGAATTCTAAAAGTGTGTGACAAAAACAATAAGATTATGACTATTAGGAGCCCACTCTCTAGTTCTTTGGTGTCGAGGCTTGGTGAGGAAGATCGTAGTATCGTAGCCGAGAAAGAGATACAACCTTATCATCAGGAAAAGAAGAAAACTAGAAGAAAGGTTCGTTCTTACTTTTCTTTGTAATAGTTTTTATTCAATGTATTAAAGCAACAAAACTATATTGATTCCATAACTCTGATATGTGTGTAAAAATTTTGATTATTACACCCACTACCTTCCGCTGTACCATATGATGGTTTCCTACAATTGGTACCAGAACAAAGGTTATTTTATGAGGATTTTGTTGTTTTAATAAACATGATTACTGTAATCATGTTCTTGTATGTATGTCATGTGAGTAGGCATTTTATTGCATGTTGATGTATGATGATTTTTGTTACATGAGATGGATGTATGGTTTAAGAGAAATAGGTCGTTAATTATATGGTTGCATTGGTTCTTTATTCATTTAATTTTGATTAGATCAAAATCAATGTAAACCCTTCTTATAAGGGTATAGGATTTACGTATGTAATAATCTTTTGATGGAGATCGAAGAATGAGAACCAAGAGTCACCACCCGGGCCAACAGCCCGTGTGCCAACCCTACCTCAATGGGGTTTCCACCACATAGTGGCCAACCCTACTGAATGAAGAAACTTTCAAGACTAGATCTATTGTAGTATAGTTCTAGGTTTTTCTTATTTTTGGTAGTATATATATTTTCTTGGTTATGTAATATCCAATGCAACCTGGCCTAGATCTCATTTGTTTTTTAATTTTATGGTTGATAATTTAATGTTATAATCATGCATATAACATATCATCTAGAATAGAAAAATGCCTACTCAATATTTTGATACCATGCATGCATGTGCATATATTTTATTCATAAAATTATTTTAATTGAATAAAAGTTTATATTATGCACATTAAAAATTTTCATACATGTGATGTCTGAAAGAAATATTGCGAATAGGGCACTTTAGTTAGTAGCAAGCAAACAAGGAGCTGCTTCCATTGCTCACAAATGATATAAGAAGGTAATAAAATTGTGATTTTTTTACAATTCTTTTTATTTTTAAAACATTAAATTTTAATAATAAATTATGTCACCTTAAATATTTTTGTAGCATAATCCTACTATTGGCAAGCTTCAGCCAGTTGCTGAGAGTTTCAAACACCGTTACTTCACTGAGCGGACTGGATGGTCGAGTGCACAGTTTGAGGCCAATTACGTATGTTATTAATTAATTTTTTTAAACAAAATCTCCATTTGTTATATACTAATTTTAAAATTTTTTGCAAAATAAAATGCTTGAGATTCAGTACACTCAGTCTCAAGCATGTTCTCAATCTAGTTCAAGCTCATCCACTTCTATCACTGATACTCATATTGCAAATGAGGTTTTCGGTACACATCGCTGATTTAGGAGAAGTGTCGAATGTAAGTTGAGTAAATCTACTTCCAGTATTAGATATGCCCTACTAGACTTTCCACCCCTAGTACCTAAGGATGTCCAGCAATATATACAAGAGAGCCAGCAATATATAACAACAGCCTAGCAGCGAGAGGTGGCCACTCAAGAGATGATAGCTCAACAACGGTGATCACTAGAATCTCAGGCGGTGTAGATAGCGCATATGCAAAAGATTTTGTCGTCTTTAGTACCAAATATCAACATGTCTAACCCTGCTCATATCCATCTAGGGTCCACTTCGACATCGTTTGGCACAATGCTCCTGCCTCCACCATTGCTACCTCGTTTCGCCCCTCCACCGCCTCAACTGACTCGTTAAGAAGATGAGAGTGAAGTAACCGAGGACGAGCAAAAAAACTTAGGATTCTAGACTTGTTTTTAGTTTCAGATAACCCTATTTAATATTAATGTCACTTGAAATATTACTTTATTTATTTTCTTAGTAATTATTGATTTATTTGGTTTATCTTAATATAATTTTTATTCATTTAAATTGAATTATTCTTTATTATTAAAAAAATATAAAAAATAATTGTTTTAAATAAATATTTAAAATAATTAATTACTAAAAAAACAAAAATTCCATATAAAGTGATGACAAATTGTCGCCGCCGCTTTAGGTCATTAATTTAATTAATTATTTAATAAAAATAAAAATTCACTCTAAAGCAGCGATAAATGGTCTGCTAGATGGCATTTTTGTTAACTTAGTAATCCCCGCTATAAATTATCTGATACGGGGACCATATGTGTCACTGCTTTAGGTATCTATACCAGCGAATTTTTAGTGGCGACTCTAAATAGGTAACTTTTAGATCTAATACAGCGGCATTATACTTTATAGCAGCGACATTTGTTGCCATTCTATTCCTATTTTGTTGTAGTGAATATGGGCCAATCGAAAGCTTCAAAGGTAGATTGATTAGATTCTGAAGAAGATCTGGGAAGGCTTCGATGTTTTTGATAGGAATAAGGTTTTGTCCTTCCAAGTTTCTTGATTTTCTTTTTGCTTGGGTGCTTGGAAAACTTGATAGAGTTGGAATTTTTCTGTTGTTTTTTTTGTTTGTACAGACAATGCTAATTAAAAGGAGAAGTGTAACACCCTCATGTTCATATTAGTAGTAGAAAATTTATTAACTTTCTAAATACAGGGCGTTACTTTCGGAAAATAATCCTGTATTTATTTTTCCAAAAATACGGGCTAACTTGAAACTTTTATTTCCTTTAAAACTCTATGGATAGCTGACTTTACTCACAAATATAGTGTGGATCAGTATATACATATATTACAAAATGAAACGTAGTAAATAGGTACCAAAAGAAACAAACTAAAAAAAAACAACTTCATCGAGAGACCATAAAACATCCCAAAATACACAAACTAGGCCCCCACATGTGGTCAAAATATCCATATGACTAATCCTGTTGAGCTCAAGAGATAAGGCGACCCGAGACTGTAGTGTAATCTATTATATAACTTGGAGGAGGAATATTGTGGCAAATCTTATGACTAATCCTGTCACACTTGCCCCTCTCCTGGGGCTGCTACTCTGAAACTGTAAATATTTATCCCGCTTCCCCGTTACAGTGACACAAAACCTTCTGAAAGTCACCTGGTCTTAACTTCTCTATGATAAAATAGTTTTACGCAAAAATACTAAGGCATTTCATAAATCATATTACCCTTCTTAAACTTTTTCATAAAACATGCATGGTGTACATAATATTACCACACCAAAATTACTAAGCATATATATACTGAAATCAAAATGCCAATGGTCATACTCATAACTAAAATAAATGCAAAACATGGAAACATAATAGATACTTATATAGCACATAATTCTTGTGTTGTAGTTAAGTACTTTACTTACCTCGTGTCCTGAATAGGAATCGATAGTAAAAAGAGTCAATATCCTCTAGAGATTGGTGTGCTAATCACCTGTTATAAATTACTATTATTCATGATGCATACTTTACAAAAGAATGCATTAAAATACTTGAACAAGACCGAAATGACAACTTTCACCAAATTAAGAAACTTGATCTTAAAATGGCTCAGAAGTATATAAATCACCTAAGGCTCTTGACAATCAATAACTAGCATTGAAAACTTGTTTAAAAGTATTAAAATATAAACACTAGTTCATTAACACAAAATGATCCAAAATGGCATATCGTTTTGTAAAAACTAGACCATTTGCTCCTAAATGGTGCCATTTCATTTTAAAAATATTTGGATAGCACCTCCTCTATATTTAGGACATTCTCACATGATTAAAATCATAGTTTTAAACCTGTAATAACAATTAACAATTCAATTCCCACATATACACATCAAGAGGATCACTTAGAACAATCTAAGTGTACTTGAAATCCTTTTCGGTTTAAACAAGTTTAAAACCACTTTTACATTTGTGTGTCATCACAAACAGCCACCAATTGAGTGAAATAGACAATATAATCAATAAGATATACAATCCAAATTTAAGAAATCATATTACAAACATGGAAAACTTAATCTATTATACATAAAAATACTTACCTCCATAAATAGCAAACTTTGGGGCTTTAGGTTTAACATTAATCCTCCACTTAAATTTTATGTTTCTAGCAATATATAAGAGTTCTTAGGATCATTATTCATCAAATAATAGCTTAAGTTTTAGAGCTGAAATAAACGAAACTCATTACAAATTCAAAATCCAACATAAACCTCACCTTGACTAGTTTGAGTCTTTGCTAGTGTTCTTGCCTTCTATCTCCACCAAACTAATTCCCAAGGCTTAGAAATGGATTTCTGAACTTAATAGGACTTGGTGAAACCAATATTTAAGTGGGGACAAGTTAGAATTAAAATTAAAGGACAAGACCTAGAAAGAAGAACTTAGTAGAGCTACCTTGACTAGTTTTGGTCTATCTTGCTTTCTAGAGCTCCAATTTGAGTTCTACCACTTGGAAACTCTTGGATATGGAAAAGAGGAGTTGAGAGAGTATAGTGTAACGCCCCCTAACCCAACTGGTCAGACTTTGCTCGAAAACGTAATCAGTTAGGCTAGGACGCGTTAAGCCTTCGTAAATTTCTTTGAAAACTGAGTATTTGAAAGCGGAAGAACTGAAAAGGGTTAAGATTTTGTCCTTACAATTAAAGATTTTATAAATAAAATATAAACGTATCATGGGATGAATGGAACTGCAGCTCAGCCAACTTTCAGGAATCTATTGATGCAACTAAAACTTGCATTACAAGAACTATAATGAGCTAACGCTCAGTAAGTAAGGACGGTGCATGCATATGAATGATGACATACTATAAAAATATTTGATGCCCATTGTACAACTTTCTTTGGAAAACATTATTTCTTTAAACATCGTTTGGGCCCCATTTTAAGCATAACTTCTAACTTAGTGACATAGTAGACCTCTTAATAAATATCATTTAAGGCTTACTCTTTCTTGGCCCTTTCGCCTCAAGGGATTTGACCTTCCTCTTATCATTTGAGGCTTACCCTTTCTTGGCCCTTTCGCCTCAAGGGATTTGACCTCCCTCTTATCATTTGAGTCTTACCCTTTCTTGGCCCTTTCGCCTCAAGAGATTTGACCTCCCTCTTGATTGGCTTACCCTTTATTAGACTTAACCTCAAGGGATTTTGCCCCCTCTTTTCTACACAATCACTAAGCCAGGAGCCATATTTCATAAACAACATAACTTAGAAACTTAGGTACAATGGTAACTTTTTCTTGAAAACATGACCTTCTTAAAATCACTTTAAGTTTTCCTTTCATAAAAACACCTTATGCATATGCCATGAACACCATTTCATGAACAACATAGTAGTATACATAAATACATATAAATAAGCACTTACTTCACATAACATTTAGAAAATACTTGTACATACTATGCTCCTGTAACACAGTAAAAATATTTATCTTTACTTACCTTGTGTCCGGTAGAAAAGATAGTGGAAATGGTCAGTATCCTATCAGTATCCTCTATGGTAAGATGTATGGAAGGCCTGATGTCAGTTTTATTACTAAGATGATCACTACAATGTAAAATACTTAAAGAAAACAAGCATAAGACCGAATCACAACTTTTACAAAATAAGGAAGCTGAATCACCAAATAGACTAAAATGTCACCTACTTTCATAAAAACTAGTCCATTTGCTTCTAAATTGTACCATTTGGTTTTAAAAATATTTGGACAGC
>JXTC01000084.1:69467-100469 GCA_002914845.1 Trema orientale | reverse complement strand
TTGCTAGGATCTTTATGAACTTATAAAATCATTAAGCTCCTCATTGACCAACTTAACTCCTCTAATTAACTTAGAACTAGACAAAACTCTATTACCCAAAACATGTAAGCATGCACGTGAATCGAGGTGTGACAAATTCCTCTCCTTTTAAAAATTTCGTCCTCAAAATTTGTAAACTTTTAAAAGAAGAACCTTGGTAATGTGGGAAACAGTTTAGCCATTGGAAATAGACGCCCAATACCAAATTAACATTTTTAACTACCTCCTATTAACTAACCTAGCAAGTCTAGTAAAACCTAGAATTAACTAGTATAGCGGCAAGAAGGGTCGATCCACAGAGATTGGATTTGAGATTAGTTGTTAAGTACCAAAATTGTCATAACCTAATTTTATCTAGGTATCAAAATTAAATGAATTTAAAAATAAAATGAATAAAAATAAAGATAAAAGAATTACGTAAATAAAATATAGAAATTACTATGCACTAATGTACCAAGGACATAATTTTCTCTAATTACTCCTAAATTCGTCAAATTAAGCAATTACTAGCCTAATTCTATTAAATTCACTAATCAAGGGACCTAATCTAACCTCATTCCCTCTCTCGAGTGCCGAATGAGCTAATATGTCTAAGTATCTAAGTTGATATCTCTATCTAACCCAGTTCTTTAAGCACTCGTTAAGTTTTCGCCCTTAATAACTTCCTATTTTGATTATCTAAGTGTTGATCTCCTCTCGGTCTCACAACAACCTAAACTATGTTTCTCAATTCCGGTTTATGAAATCAAACTCTCTCAAGTATAAAAATCACAAACTAAGTTCAACTAATTCATTGGCCACATAAATTAGGGGAAATAAGCAAGGAGAAACATAAATGAATTAACAATAGAAAATAAGCCAACAATTAACAAAATAAGCAAAATAAAGAATTGAAAAGGTACATCAAATCCTAAGATAGAGAATCAATCCAAGCATAGTAGAATCCAAGGCTAATCTCATAAAGAATTTCATAATTCTAAACAAATTATACAATATGCCCAATACAAAATTTAATTGAGATTAGGGTGAGAAAGAGGAAGAGAAAACTCTATTGTGGAGGTAGAACTTCAAGCCTTCAATTTTTCAAGTATCTCTCTCAAGCTTCCTCTCCAACTTTCAGCTCCAAAACTCTCTCTCTCTAGGATTTTTAGCTCTAAAAGGGGTGCCTCCTCTTCCAACTCTCCACCCTTTGAAATGGAGGCTAAAGTATCTATTTAAAGGGCACTAAGATGACCTAAGAAAGGAAGAAATCTAACCATCCATTGGTTTAGATCAAGGGCCAAAAATGGCTCTTAAAGTTGGCCAAAAACGTGTGGACATGTAGCTGCAAAATGGGGAAAACGCGGCTTCTACGCGTGCTGAAATCGCAGTGGCACTGCGGTGCCCATTTCTGGCACCGCAGTGCCAGTGCTGAGGCACCGTGGTGCCACTGTTTGGGCACCGCGGCGCCAGCGTTCTGGTTCTGAAGCACCGCAGTGCCCTTTTTGAGCACCACGGCGCCTAGATGCTGGTCTAGTTGAGCTTTTTAGCTCTCTTTGATGCTCCGGTCCTCGTTTCGGCCATTAATGGCTTCATAAACTTCTCTTGGTGTCAAATATACACTAAGCCTCAATTTCTTATTTTCTACAATAAAAACACAAAACAACATTAAAATAATACAAATGCTTGAGAACTTACAATTATTTGAACTTGGAGAATACTTGATTTGTGAGTAAAATACACACTCATCAAACCTATAGTCGTATAATATGCAAAGATATAGTCAAAGAATAATACAGATAAAATGAAGCTAGCAGTTGACTGAGTTCCATCCCATGACCCACTGAAAAAGAAACTTTTTTTTTGTCTATAGAATCGTAATGCTCTGATACCAAAATTGTAACGCCCCCTAACCCAGCTGGTCAGACTTTGCTCGAAAATGTAACCAGTTAGGCTAGGACGCATTAAGCCTTCGTAAATTTCTTTGAAAACTGAGCATTTGAAAGCGGAAAAACTGAGAAGGGTTAAGATTTTGTCTTTACAATTAAATTATTTTATAAATATAATATAAACGTATCATGGGATGAATGGAACTGCAGCTCAGCCAACTTTCAAGAATCTATTGATGCAACTAAAACCTGCATTACAAGAACTATAATAAGCTAACGCTCAGTAAGTAAGGACGGTGCATGCATATGAATGATGACGTGCTATAAAAATATTTGATGCCCATTGTACAACTTTCCTTGGAAAACATTATTTCTTTAAACATCGTTTGAACCCCATTTTAAGCATAACTTCTAACTTAGTGACATAGTAGACCTCTTAATAAATATCATTTGAGGCTTACCCTTTCTTGGCCCTTTCGCCTCAAGGGATTTGACCTCCCTCTTGATTGGCTTACCCTTTCTTGGACTTAACCTCAAGGGATTTCGCCACCTCTTTTCTATACAATCACTAAGCCAGGAGCCATACTTCCTAAACAACATAACTTAGAAACTTAGGTACAATGGTAACCTTTTCTTGAAAACATGACCTTCTTAAAATCACTTTAGGTTTTCCTTTCATAATAACACCTTATGCATATGCCATGAACACCATTCCATGAACAACATAGTAGTATACATAAGTACATATAAATAAGCACGTACTTCACATAACATTTAGAAAATACTTGCACTTACTATGCTCTTGTAACTCAGTAAAAATATTTATCTTTACTTACCTTGTGTCCCGTAGAAAAGATAGTGAAAATGGTCAGTATCCTATCAGTATCCTCTATGGCAAGGTGTATGGAAGACCTGATGTCAATTTTATTACTAAGATGATCACTACCATGTAAAATACTTAAAGAAAACAAGCATAAGACCGAATCACAACTTTTACAAAATAAGGAAGCCTAATCACCAAATAGACTAAAATGTCACCTACTTTCATAAAAACTAGTCCATTTGCTTCTAAATTGTACCATTTGGTTTTAAAAATATTTGGACAGCACCTCCCCTATTTTTAGGACATCCACACTTGATTAAAATAGTTTAAGACCTACAATAATAATCTACAAGCCAATTCCCACATATGCACATCAAATAGGGTCTTTTAGACAACCTAGGTACACTTGAATTCCTTTCGATTTAGACAAAGCCTAAAACCAATTTTACACTTGTGTGTCATTACAAGCAGCCACCAAATGAGTGTAATAAACAATAAGATCAATAAAATATACACCTTAAGTTTAGGAAAATCAGATTACAAATACCTAAAATTGAAATCTACTACACATGAAAATATTTAAATCCAAAACTAGCAACTTTGGGGCTTTAAGTGTAAATTTAATCCTCCACTTAAATTCTTTGTTTCCTGCCATATGTAAGGTTTTCTAGGATCTTTACTCATCAAATAAAAGCTTTGATTTAAGAGCTAAAGCAATAGAATTAAGTTACTAATTCTAAATTCCACAAAAAGCTCACCTTAACTAGTTTGAACCTTTGTTGAAGCTCTTGCCTTCTACTTCCACAAAAATAATTTCCAAGGCTTTGAAATTGACCTTAGGACTCAAGAGGACCTAGAGGAATCATTATTTAAGCAATATTAAGTGGAGAATTGAAATAGGAAAAACAAAACCTAGGAAGAAGAACTAGTTGAGTTACCTTGACTAGTTTCGATCTATCTTGCTTTTTAGAGCTCCAAATGGAGTTCTGCCACTTGGAAACTCTTGGATATGGATAAGGGGAGCTGAGAGAAGTCTAAAAATGGGTGGGAGGGTTTCAGGTCGTGGCTGGAGAGGAAGGGAAAAGAAATGACCAGATTTGGTCAGAAATCAATACCTAATGGTTAAGGAAAGGCATAACCTAAATTCTAAGGGGTATTTTAGGTATTTTGCACCTTACTTTCCGTGTGTCAAGCTCTAAACCACCCTTAGCATAGTCACCATATTGATGGTCCATCCTATACACCCAAGTGTAGACCAAAATGGTGAAACCTAGCTTAGAAGGTGAAAACTAGTCATACTTTGACCTATGATCCCATATGACCAATCTTATCACAATTTGGTGGAACCTAGCCCCATAACCAATCATTAAACATAAAACTAAGTCAATTAGACTCCAATTAATAATGTAAACAAAGTATCAATGCCTAATTAGTAGAGTGCACAAAGATGACATTACGCGATTAAGCTTATTCTAAGCTAGCTTAGTGTAACTAAACACCAATTAGTGTCCTGATTTAACACCTCGTGCTTATAGTGCCACCTCGTGCTTAGAACACCTCGTACTTCACTTTTTGACATATCATCTAAACATTATGATTTATATAACTGTCTTGCACGAAAATCGAGAAATACTAACGTCTTCCTAGAACTTGATCACAACATTAGAATTAATTTTGTCTCATCCGTCAGCAGCTTATCTGTTCTAGATTGTTGGAAACTTAACCGTCGATTTTCGTCAAAAATATTTTCTTTCGTCATATTATCTATCATCAAAAGTTCACACTGCAAAGTACCTCAATCAGTAGCCTATCTCATTTCTATTGTATAAAACCTAACAGCAAAGTTCGTCTCGTAAAACATGAAATCTTTTTGCTAGGATCTTTATGAACTTATAAAATCATTAAGCTCCTCATTGACCAACTTAACTCCTCTAATTAACTTAGAACTAGACAAAACTCTATTACNAGTGGAACCTAGCCCTATAACCAGTCATTAAACATAAAAAGAAAGTCAATTACACTCCAATTAACATGGCAAACATAGTATTAGCACTTAATTATTAGAATGCACAAAAACGACATTACGCAATTAGGCTTAATCTAAGCTAGCTTAGTGCAACTAAATACAAATTAGTGTCCAGAATGCCACCTCGTGCTTACCTGGAGCCGACAAATAAAATACTATAAATGAGTCCTAGATATTAAATTAAGTCTATTTGACATGTTAAACACACAGTGAATTCGGCTCCGAAGTACGAAAATTGTATTTTACTGAAAAACTACTATTTGACCAAGTTATCAACAAGTACGATCTTAATGCATGCGCACATAGTATTACTTTCATAATTATATCCTTTGTTCTTTTAGCACACCGAGCTCTCTCTTTCTGAGGGTATTGAACATTTACACTGCATCGGAACACTTCAATAAACATTAGTGCAATAATATGTATGTGAATGCACATAACATAATGAATGAGCATATTTTTATGAAACTGGTATTAATGACTTCTAGATGCCTAATATGCAATCAGAGCATGTTCATTATTGGCTCTCTTAATTATGTGAGGAGCTGGATGTCACAAAAAGTTTAATGCTAATTTTAAGAAAGAGATTAAGAAGATTCAAAGGTATAGGAACCAGATTAAGACTCGGATTCAATCCAGTGAGATCAAAGAAGAGATTGTCACAAACGGAGATCCAGAGCCGTAACTTTTAGTAATTTAAATATAATTGTATATTGAGTTTACAAAATTCAAGAGAAATCAAGTACATGAAATTTTTATTTTGGTCCTTAAATCATTATAAATTGCAAAACTAACAAAACTCCCATTAGTTTTAATTTTCTCAATAAAACGTACACTTAAAATTTAGCAAAATTCTATTTAATTTATTTAGAAACTGTTTATTTAAAATCATAAATTTTTATAAAATGAGTCCAGAGTCCAATATAGTTTAAAAAAATTATTTATGATTCTAAGTATTCTGATTTGTAATATTGTTGCCCTCATACATCTACTTAATAAAACCAATAAACAAGGCTAACTATTTGAACTAGGATAAGAAATCAAATAGGATATAGACACCCACCACGGAATATGAACAGGGCTGCAGGCACAAGCCAAGCAGCTTGTCTAACTATTAAGACCACTATCTCAAATACAAAAATACCTATAAGCGGGAGGAAGTAGGGGATGCACAGGTAAATACTCAGTAGAGATTCAAATATAGGTTTTTTAACTAGAATAAAGTATTTACTTCGAATGTCCTGTATGGTTAGTGAAATATTCAAATGGTTTTCTAGAAATCTAGTTGAAATCATCGTCCAAAAGTTTAAATATTCCAAATCATTGTAAAATATCATGTCAAACAAAACCACTGTCCTAAGGTTCAAACATTCCAAATAATTGTAAAAGATCACATCAAATCTAGTACATATCTATTCAAGTTGAGCACATAATAGGCAATACAGTCAATGATATATCTATCAAAGACTGGTGAACTTAGTATGAAATGTAGTGTGCGCCATCCAAATGGGTGACTACACATATGTACTGTGTCCAAGTCACCTAAGTTAGTGACTATGAGTATGATATATAGTCTAAGCACCCTAGATAGGGTACTGTAAGTCTGAATACCCTAAAGACTTACTATAAGTCCAAGCACCTGGTACGGGCATCGTAAGTCAGTCGGCTTTGCAAGTGAATGCAAGCAATGTTGTATAGATGATAGAAATAAGAATATGTACCATTTTCTATAAAATCGTAAAACTGACCATGCAGTATTTTTAATCAACCAAGTTCAGTTCTCAAAGCTAAATTCTCTTTCCATTCTGATATTACAGAAATTTTAGTAGCATTATAGTCATTTTCATCAAAATCAATAAAATTTAGTTTCTATAGAAAAATGTTCAAATTAAGATATTTGGCACGCTAACTAGTGTGACGTACAATCCAGGCAGTTAAAATATCAGATCATGTCAAAACAAGTATAAATAGCTTGTTTACCAAATATTTCTCAAAATTGCATATTTATTCAAAATGTGTGAAAATAAAGTAATCGAATAACTACCTCAAATGAATGACTAAATCATGCTATAATGCTATTGAGAGCATTTGACGTCGTTTGGTGATTGTTCGAAGGGTCAGGGGTCATTTTGGAACCCTCATTCACTTTGAAATGTCGTTTCTCCAATAGAACATCAAATGGAGAAACAAATATCACAACTTAATCTTTAGCACCAAAATGAGCTAGATTAGACATATAATTTGACCAATTCGGGCTTGGGTCGAAACTAGATCACATGGCACACAAAACGGGGCAAACTTTATACTGTTTGATCTCTTTTTTCATACCGGTCAAAAACATAGTTAATGTATATCTCATTTCTCATATTTTCACAAGTATATCACAAATATGAAGTTTATTCGACGATCTGAAGTTCGGATTGAAAAGTCAACTTCTAAAACTAAAAAGCTTAAAATTATCAAAAATGGTAAAATTCAATCCAGGCAATTTCAAATTGAGATATATATACCATGGTGTTCCTCGTGTCGATAGGAATTAGATGCAATTAGTTTCATAGCCTGATGTGGCAAGAAAAGTCACTGGCGGGCAAAAATGCTCCGAGGACATTTTGCGTCAATGCTTGCAATGGAGACACTCCAGTGGTGGCTGGAGCTCCTACGATAATAGCATTTTGATCCCAGGTGGTGGTGTCAGCCGTCAAGCACCGGAGTGGCTTTGTCAAACTTAGTGCCGTATGTTGCCGTTCGTCAACAAGAGGGAGCAGAGAGCATCGAGAAGGGAGGAGAGAAGGAGCTGAGGGAGAGAAAAGAAAAAAAGAGCTGTGAGTTTTCACACCCTCTCCTCCTTAAAAAGAATTTTGTCTCCAAAATTTAGAAGAACAAGGAGCATAGCATAAAAGGTTATGACTACGTCATGAAAAAGAGAATGTAGATGAATATAGAATCAACAACATCTCAAACCAAGCATAGAGGTAATGAATGAAAAGCTTGAAATGTGAATTGTAACTGGCCATTCCCTAGTATACAAATGTTGTACTATTGCCTGAGTTTAAAGATGTACACAAAGAGATATGAAATCTTAAGATGGCTCATCAGAAAGTACTCAGATCTCAACGGAGAGGTCAGAAACGATAACTCTAAGTCAGCAATCAGTCACAGAAGTATTAACGAGAATCAAGACTAGAAATCGAGAACGTCAGACTTCTATAATCTTAACATGGATTAAGTACCAGAATAGTATGGCAGAGCAAATATCAGGTACATACAATACTATCCCCAGATTATACCAAATTAATAACACACTGGGATAATTCTATTTGTCTGTAGCTAAAACTTGGTCCTAAGTAATCACTGAGTCCAAGGACTCTGTCAAGATCATATTCAAACCCAAGATCGCACCTAACAAGGCTCTAAATAGAAATCAATATTCTTGTGTTATACCATCCAAGATAGATAATTTCAGAAGTTAGAAACAATAATAAGAGTACAATAACATAAGTCATTTACCATTCCTCAAAACAAATGAGAAATAATCATGAATACAAACATTTCTAGTCAAGAACAACACTAGAATCACCATGACTTAAAATCTCCAACAAAGAAGTATATAGCATAAGGAATAATAACAGCTTAACAATTGTAGTCTAAACATATAAAATGCAAGTATCCAAAGCCATCTTTTAGTAATTTTAAGGTTAAATACAATTATATATTCAGTTTACAAAATTCAAGAGAAATCAAGTACTTAAAATTTTTATTTTGGTCCTCAAATCATTATAAATTATGTAACTAATAAAACTATCATTAGTTTTAATTTTCTCAATAAAATATACACTTAAGATTTAGAGGAATTCTATTTAATTCATTTAGAAAATTTTATTTAAAATCATAAATTTCGGTAAAATAAGTCTAGAGTACAAATTAGTTTATAAAAATCATTTATATACTCCAATTTGTAATATTGTTGCCTCATACATCCACTTAGTAAAAACAATAGAAAAAAGCTAAATATTTGAACAAGGAAAAGAAATCAAATAGGATATAGACACCCACCAGGGAATAGATTCAGGGTTACAGGCACAAGCCAAGCAGCTTATCTAACCACTGAGACCACTATCTCAAATACACAAATACATCATATTATCCCAAGATTAGCTAACCCAAGAGGGGGGTGAATGGGATTTTAAAAACTATTGCAAACTTTTCGAAATAAACAACTAAAATGTACAAATAATGAATGGAGCAAGTAAAAATAGCAAATAAACAAATACAACCTCAGAGTAAATAAACTAAAGAGATATGAATAGAGAGATTGCGAACACTATTTTTACAAGGAATGACAAATACGATGGTTTGCCTACGTCCCGGCCCTCGGCAACTTGCTTTGAGCTTTCTACCATCGGATCAAGATTATGGACTTGACTGACCCTTGTACAAATACAGTGAATTATTCTTAGGCACACCTAAGCCTTTATAATAGTCTTCACTCCGGCTCTCTCATGCTTAACTTCGGATTGTTTAGACTCCGGTGCCAACATCACCTATAAACGGATTGTTTGTGAATCCGATGCCAACCTCACCTCTCAAATACAAATTATATTTTTTAATTGAAACACTCAACAAAGATCTCTCCTCTATATAATTTGATACAATGCAAACTTAGGGAGAATGAGTATAAGCATAAGATATGATACATTTAGCTCAATGATTTTGTGAAAAATGCATTTGAAAGTTTAATCACAAAATGTAGGCTAGCAATACTTAAAAGATTATTAGGAGTAATGTAGGATTGTTCAAGTGATGTTTTTGTAACATCCAGCTCCTCACATAATTAAGAAAGCCAATAACAAACGTGTTCTAATTGCATATTAGGCATCTAGAAGTCATTAATACCAGTTTCATGAAAACATGCTCATTCTTTATGTTATGTGCATTACATGCATGTTATTACACTAACGATTGTCGAAGTGTCTCGATGCAGTGTAAAGGTTCAATACCCTCAGAGAGAGAGCTCGGTGTGCTAAAAGAACAAAGAAAATATTCATGAATTGCAATACTAAATGCACATACATTAAGATCATATTGGTTGACAAGCAGGTCAAATAGTAGTTTTTCGGTAAAATATAATTTTCACGTATTTCGGAGCCGAATTCACTGTGTGTTTAACACGTCAAATAGGCTTAATTCAATGTCTAGGACACATTTATAACATTTTATTTTTCGGCTCCAGGTAAGCACGAGGTGGCATTTAGGACACTAATCCGTATTTAGTTGCACCAAGCTAGCTTAGGTTAAGCTTAATCGCATAATGTTATTTTTGTGAATTCTAATTATTAAGTGCTAATACTATGCTTGAATTATTAATTAGAGTCTAATTGACTTATTTTTTTTATGATTAATGATTGGTTATGGGGCTAGGTTCCACCAAATTACAATAAGATTGGCCATATAGGATCATAAGTCAAAGTATGACTAGATTTCACTTTCTAAGCTAGGATTCACTAACTTTGGCTACACTTGGGTGTATAGGAGTGACCAGCAACGTGGTGACTATGCTAAGGATGTTTTAGAGCTGGACACATGGAAAGCAATGAGCAAAATACCCAAAATACCCCTTAGAAATTTAGTTATGTCTTTTCTTAGTCATTAAGTATCACTTTTTGACCAAATCAGGTCATTCTCTTCTCCTTTCAGTCCAGCCACGACCTGAACAGCTCCCATCCATTTTTAGACTTCTTTCAGCTCCCCTTATCCATATCCAAGAGTTTCCAAGTGGTAGGAATCGATTTGGAGCCCTAGAAAGCAAGCTAGACCAAAACTAGTCAAGGTAACTCTACTAAGTTAAATTTCAATTCTCTACTTGTACCCACTTAAATATTGGTTTCATCAGGTCCTATTAAGTTAAGAAATCCATTTCTAAGCCTTGGAAATCAGTTTGGTAGAGATAGAAGGCAAGAACACTAGCAAAGACTCAAACTAGTCAAGGTGAAGTTTATGTTGGATTTTGAAATTGTAGTGAGTTTCTTTAATTTCAGCTCTTAAACCTAAGCTATTATTTGATGAATAATGGTCCTAGGAACCCTTATTTATTGCTGGAGACATAAAACTTAAGTGGAAGATTAATGTTAAACCTAAAGCCCCAAAGTTTGCTATTTATGGATTTAAGAATTTTCATGTGTAATAGACTAAGTTTTCTATGTTTCTAATCTGATTTCTTAAAATTGGAATGTGTATTTTATCAATCCTAGTGCTTATTACACTTATTTAGTGGCTGGTTGTGATGGCACATAAGGGTAAAAGTGATTTAGACTTTGTCCAAATGGAAAGGAATTCAAGTGTACTTGGGTTGTACCGAAAGATCCTATGTGATGTGGATATGTGGGAATTAGATTGTTAATTGTTATTTTAGAGTTAAAACCATGATTTTAATCATGTGGGGATGTCTTAAAAACAGGGGAGGTTCTGTCCAAATGTTTTAAAAATAAAGTGGCACCATTTAGGGGCAAATGAGCTAGTTTTTACGAATTATGTGCCATTTTTGATTAGTTTTGTGCTAATGAACTAGCATTTATATTTTAGTACTTCTAAGTAGTTTTCAGTACTAGTTATTGATTGCCAAGAATGTTAAGTGATTGTATGCTTATGAGTCATTATAGGATCAAGTTTGCTAATTTGGTGAAAATTGTTATTTCGGTCCTGTCTAAGTATCTTAGTGCGTTCATTTTAGAAAAATGTACACCTGGAATAAAAGAATTTCATGACAGGTGATTGGCACACCAATCTCTTGAGGATATTGACTCTTTCCACTATTAATTTCTATTCAAGACACGAGGTAAGTAAAGTACTCAACTGCAACACAAGAATTACGTGCTATGTGGGTGTCTATTATGTTCATTTCTTTTATGCTTTGCATTATGGTTATAAGCATGATCATTGGCATTTTGGTTTCGGTATACATACTTGACATTTCTAATATGGCATTATCATATACATCATGAAGCCATGCATATTTTACAGTGAAGTCTAAGATAGGTAACACGTTTCCAAAATGTCGTAGTAATATTGTGCAAAGTTATGTTTACCACAGAAAAGTTAAGACCAGGTAACTTTAAGAAGGTTTTGTGTCACTATTGCGGGGAAGCGGGATGAATGCTTACATTTTAGAGTGGCAGCCCCAGGAGAGGGGCAAGGCTGACGGGATTAGTTAGAAGGTTTGCCACAATATTCCTCCTCCAAGTTATATAATAGATTACACTACAGTCTCGGGCCGCCTTATCTCTTGTGCTCGACGGGGTAACGATGGAATAAGGTTAGTAACGAGCCCCACTGTGGTGAGAGCCGGCCAGAGGAGAGCCCATGGGATAGTATTAGTTCGGAAAGCCCTGCAGGCGCAATGCCGAACTGAACAGTGTACACAAGACAGGGGGACCGAAAGGAAAATATTATACAAATATGCCTAGCAAGCATGATCATGCATTTAATACATGTCTTTAAGCACCATTTCATCCATTACTTTATTTACTGAGCTGTAGCTCATTTAAGTCTTGTGTTGCAGGTAATGATTGAGGTGATTAGATGAGCTTGTGTGCTGAAGTAGAGGCCCAACTTTGGTATTGTACATATGGATATTTTGACCACATGTGGGGGGCCTAGTTGGTATATTTTGGAATGCTTTGTAGTCTCTCAGTAGAGTTATTTTTAGTTTGATTTCTCGATACTTATTTACAACCTTTTATTTTGTAATATACGTATGTACCGATCCACGTTATGTTTGTAAATAATGCTATCTATCCATAGAGTTTTAAAGAAAATAAAAAGTTCAAATTAACCCGTATTTTTAGAAAAACTAATATAGGATTATTTTCTACAAGTAACGCCTCTTCAAAACAGAGAGTTAATAATTTCTACTAGCAGTATGTGGATAGGGAGCGCGTTGCAGTTTTAGACTCTTAAAATAGTTCTATTTATAAGAACTTTTGAAAACTAGCTGTTTTGGACCGTTTAACAAAGTTTCTGAAGTTTTCGATAGACCGTTAAAGTTTCTGGTAGACATCCAAAAACAAGTCGTTAGATGTGCGGTTGCAACGGTCACTTTCTATTCTGCAGCAGAGAATGGTAGACCACTTCAACCTACTGGTAGACCGCCTCTAATTACAAGTAGACCTGTGTGTCTACTAATTTTGTTTAAAATCATTTTCTTCCATCCTTTCTCGTAAAAAGTGATCTTTAACTTAATTTCAAGATAGTTTAGTGACTTTTAAAGATCGTAGGACTTATTTTGAAAGGTATACATTCAATTTTCAAATCAAATAAAGATTATGAAAATAGTTTAAGAACTTTGGTTTGAAAAATCTTTTTGTTAAAAAATTTAAGCCCATAAAAGATCATAAGATGTGCAAACATAAATTCTCATATGAGATTAAATACTTTTACCCTCTTTCTAACGAAATCCTGTATTGTTGATCTTTAATGCTCTTTATGCTTTAAGCTCTTTTCTCTATAATCCATCTTGAATATATTTTGTGATTTGTTTATCAGTTTTGCTACATACTCAAATAGATTATTAGTCCTTAATCATATGTTTGTTCACATCAAAACATGAGTATAAGATTGAAATCTAAAAGGTCAATACATGAAAGTGGGAGGAAGTAGAGGGGTACTAACTCTATAAAAATAGAGTTATCTGGTGCTATTATGCTTTACGTTTTGTAATGCTCTTGTTTATTTTAAGTTATTTCAATTATTTTTCTTGTTATTTTGATGTTGTGTTTGTTTATGTGGATAGGAGAATGAAACAAAGGTGTTTCACGAAAATGAGGTGAATCTGTGCCTTAAAAATGGTGTTATTCAAAACCATTATGAATGAAGTTGAATTCAATATGGTCATAAAGCAATAGAAATAAGGTAAATCGGAGCCCAAATGAAGAAGTGGCACAGTCGAGAAGCTATAGTACCAGACCAGTAGAAAAGTGGCTAGTGCTGCAGCATTACCCTCTGCATCCTGGGTATAAATAAACGGCCAAGATCAATTTTGATGATCTAAAGGTCCAGATTCGGCCTGCTTTAAATCTGTAAGAGTCGCTTCCTTAAAACCCTATCTTTGCGGTTGTAAAAGGCATATTAGGATAGAGAGAAAGAGAGAGAGAGAGATAGCCATAAAAGGAGAGTAACAAGAGGAAGAAGATGATGAAGACATGCTCTAAACAACTTCATTCTTGATTTCCTCTATAACATTAACAACTTAGTTTGTTCTTACTTTGTTTTCTTCAATCTCTTGTGAGTTTTCCTTTGGGTTATTTATATTTAGAGAGTAGTATATTTGAGAGCAAATCTTTGAGGGAGAATTCGAGGGAGTAAGTACCAAGTTTTGAGGAAGAGTTGGACAACCTCCATGAATATCTTCCAGCCTTTCTAAGGCAGAATTCTATTTAATTGAAATTTCTACGAGCTTAGAAGAGGAAAGAAATTTGGACTTCGGTAAAACAATATAAGATTATTTAGTAATGGATAAGTTTGCATCGGATAAGAATATACCTATGTGACCTGTATAACTATTTTTGAGATCTTAATCTTAGTGCACCAAGTTAAATTCATATTAGAGGTAATATGTTATCTTGTTTAGGTAGATCCAATTTGTACTTGGAAATGGCTCCTTGGTCATATTAGATTCTCGGTTGACAACTTTAGTAGATTAATTCATTTAACAAAAAGATTGGGAGATTGTATACTTAAAGGATGGTTGGGGAATTAGTAAACCTAGATATTTTTCTTAATAATTTATCTTTTGTTCATTTTGCATGATAGTTTAATTTGCTTTGCTTTATTTATTTAAAATTTATTTTTCGGTTGTTTGGATAAAGTTTGAATTGAGATAACTTTGATACTTAGCATTGAATTAGAAATCAATTTATGTGGGTTTGACACTCTACTTCTATATCTATATTACTTGTGACCGTGTGTATTTGAACAAAAGTGTGTCAATTTATATTTGCAGATTGTGACAAGATTTTGGTATCGTTGCCAGGAATTGAAGTACTAATTCTTGTTAATATTAATACTAATCGATTCTAGCTTCAATTCAAACTTTTCATTTATTTATTTAATTTTTGTTTTAAGTACTTTTTGATAGCATACTATGGTTATTATAGAGGTGGAGACAATATGCGCACTGATGAATATTGGCACGAATTTCTCATGGCTATGAACACTCAATTGAGCAAATTGAACAAAAAAATTAGAATTTATGTAGTTGACCACTCAAGTGAGTGAATTGACTAAGAGACTTGATACCTTGAGTGCACAAACTTTCTAAAGACCTTTTGTGAATTACTAATTATGTAGAGAAAGCCACCCAAGAGATGGATACCCATACAACTTACAATCTATACACATTGTTGCTAGTAGCCATATGCAACAAAATTACCTGCAATCTAATTTCTACAATACAAGTTGTGAGGAGTATCCTAATTTCTCTTGGTGCAACAATCAAGGCCCATCATTGCATTTCTACAATGAGTCTAAGTTAGCCTCGGAGTTTCATCATTAACCACCTATACAAGAAGAAAAGCCACTGCTAGAGAAGGTACTTGAGTATTATATAGGAAGAATGGATACATACCTTCACAACTAAGAAGAAAAAATATCCTTAGAAGATATAATAATGCAACAAATGCAAAGTATGGATGCTTTTCTCTAAGAGGAAGAGGCCTCAATCTGAAATCTGGAATACCAAGTCGACCATCTTCCTACAATCATCAACTATCCTGAAGGCACCTTACATAGCAATACCGACTCGGTGCTGGAAGAGAAATTCTGCACCACTACAACTTGCAGTAGTTTGTATGATGATGAGTCAATTTTTGAGCTTCAAAAAAAGAGCGAGATGGGCGAAATATCATCATGCAATATGGTGCAATATGTGATATCAACATGACTTCCTTTGAAAAAAATCCTATTCCAAGGCCACCATTGATGAGAAAGTTTTGAATTGAAGACCTTGGAGAGGAATTTTCTTGTCCAAAACCGCCAAATCAACAATTTCTAACAAGTGAATCATTAATTACTCATTCTTACCATTTTTTCTTTCCCAGTTATGAATATGAGATGTTGCATTCTCAAGATAGGAGCCCAAAAGATCACATTCATGCATTGAGATGGTTAATTGATGATATTAAAGATAGACCTGAATTGGTCTCAACTTGTGGATGAGCCACAAGCAAAATGTCAAGCCAAAGACTTTAATTCAAGTGCTTCTTGGGAGGCAACCCAAGCATTTCTTTTCATTTTGGTGTATTTAGCAATCTAAAGAGTTGGTGATACTTCAAGGTGATTAAGCTTTATAGCTATATGCCAATGAAAGGAGTATTTCTAAACTCATTCTTTTTTTCTTTAATTTTCAAATATTTTGCATGCTAAGTTTTGGGGAGAGAGTAAACCTTTTTGGATTGTGCTAGTATTTATTTATTTTTTATTATGTGTTTATTTTCATTGTTGTGTGATTAAGTGTTTGAATAATTAGAGGTATTTTGTGCTTTCTTTGATGATTATCTAGTTCCAATGATAAGAACTTTAGGTAAATTTATGCATAACTTTTTGAAAAATGTAGATATTAGCTTAATCTTATGGATAATTATTGTGTTAGTTCCATTTTGATTGTGAAAGTCTATATTAAGCACAATGCCTTGATCTTTAATTTGTGTATTAATCTAGAGAATATTTATAGGAATATGATATTTGATAATCTCACAAGTGCTTGAATTTACTTGATAATCTATTGATGCAAAATCCTAGAAAACATTTCACCGAGGAAGGGATTTAGGCAATCTTTGGACCGTTTGAGCCTTTTATACTAACTATGATACATTTTATCCATAGTATACCTATTTTAAGCCTTGTAAAGCCTTTTCTTTTTCAACTACATACACATAAGCCTAACCTAAAATAATATCATTCAACCTTTACCTCTTGAGTATATTGATTTCTTTTATTGAATTATTTTGAGCTATGCTATGTTATGGAAGGATGGGTAGAGTGCGATTATTAAAAAAAAAAAATAGAATTACACACTTGTTCTTGAAAGACAGAAGCAAGTTTGGGGGTGTACAACTCAACAACAACAACAACAAAAAAAAAAAAAAAGAAAAAGTGTTTAGCTTAGTGTTGATGTAAGAAAAAGAAATTTTGATTATTTTAGTGGTGTGTTACTTGGTATATGAAATATTATCCCTACACATGAGTCCTAGAGTTAATGTGCTTAAGGATGATTTGAGCTCATTTTATTGAAAATGTCATACATTCTCTTAAGCCCATATTACAAGCTTAATAAAGACCTTTTGATCCTTGATGTTGTGTTTATCTATATTAGTAGAGACGAATTTGAAAAGCGAACTTATAGAACTTGATTATTACCTTTGACCTTTTGTGCGTAATATATATTTGCATAAACTTATCAAGATTTTACATAGTGATAGGAAAAATGCATACACATATATGGGAAATTCGATCTGAGATGGGACGTGCTCTTAAGTTATTATTAATACCTAGCTAATATTTGCACTTTTTTTAAGGTTATGTTATTATTTTAGTATTGAGGTACTAATTAGAAATCATCAGTGTCAGTATATTATCTCTTGCATGTTTTTCTTATTCTTTTGCTTGAGGACTAGCAAAATCTTAAGTTTAGAGATGTGTTAATTCTATAAAAATGGAGTTATCTAGTGCTACTATACCTCATGTTTTGATATATTCTTGTTTATTTTAAATTGTTTCTATTGTTTTTCTTGTTGTTTTGATGTTATGTTTGTTTTTATAGAAAAGAGAATGAAACAAAGGTATTTGACACAAAATAAGGTGAATTTGTGCTTCACAAATGGGTTATTCAAATATTAGGATTAAAGTTGAATCCGATATGGTCATAACACAGTAAAGATAAGGCAAATCGGAGCTAAAACAAGGAAATGGTGCACCCGGCAAGCTGCAGTGCCACACCAGCAGAAAAGTTGTACTACAGTGCCAAGTGGTACCATAGTCCCATCCAATGGCGCCACGGCACTAACTCTTTGGAACTTTTGGTGCCAAAGTGCCACCCTCCACATCCTAAGTCAAAATAGACGGCCAAGATTAACTTTTTGGCAATCCAAGGGTCTAGATTCGGCCTGCCTTAAGTTTACAAGAGCCACTTCTTTAAATCCTTATCTTTGGGGTTGTAAGAGGCATCTTGGGAGAGAGGGAAAGAGAGAGAGAGGCAACCCTGGAAGGAGATAAAGAAGAAGATAAAGACATGCTCTAATCAAATCCATTCTTAATTCCCTATACAACATCAATATTTTAGTTTGTTCTTAGTTTATTCTCTTCAATTTCTTGTGAGTTTTTTCTTTGCATGTTTCATATTTAGAGAATAGTATAGTTAAGAGCAAATCTTTGAGGGAGAATTTAATGGAACAATCAGCAAGTTTGGAGGAGGAGCCTGACAACTTCTATGAATACCTCCAAGCTTTTTTAAGAGGGAATTCTATAACTTTTCTCTCTTTGATCTTGGATTTCTTGAATTTATTAGATTATAATATCATTGTTCTCAACTTATATTATGAACTAAATATTGCTTGATTAGTTTTACTATGTGAACCAACCTAGTATCTTGTATTTTTTTAATTCTCTTCTCTTTCATTAATCGAATCCATTATTGACTTATTTGTTTTATCTTATGCCTATTGCTTCTATTTAATTGTTCACAAAATAGCTTGTTGAATAAAATTTCTATGAGCTTGGAAGAGAGAATAGAAATTTGGACTCAGGTAAACTAACATAAGATTTCCTAGTATTGGGTAAGTTTGCATATTATAGAACCATATCTATGTGACTTGTGCAACTATTTTTAAGATCTTAATCTTAGTACACCTAGTTCAATTCATATTAGAGGTATTTTTTATCTTGTCCACGTAGATCCAATTTCACCTCGAAATGGCTCCTTAGTTACATTAGATCTAATTTTACCAATCATAAAATTCCATATTTATTCAAAATATATGAAAATTAAGTAATAAAATTCCTACCTCAAACGAGTGACTAGACTACGCTATGATACTATTGACACCATTCTTAAAGAGCAGTATTTTACATTATAAGCACATCGTGCACATTTATGACTAACATTCATTCTTTTTTGGCGATTTTTTTTTGCAAAGGAGCTTTTATCATGACCAAGAATGTATAAAATAAATGAATCTAAAACTCATATCATAATCGTACCTTTGCTTCGATAATCCCACGGACATCTTCATGAATGCCCTTATTCTTTACTAACCTTAATCTTTCACAACTAGCACAGTAAATTTTTAGCAGAGTATTTTGAGGAAGAAAAGGAAAATATTTTTGCAATTTGAAAAGAGTGACATCCATTTTGAAGAACAAAAATTGAAAAGAAGAGGATAAAAGTGATGTGGTGTCCAAGATTCTCACATGCATACTAAGCCAATAATAAACATGTTCCAATTGCATATTAGGCATCTAGAAGTCATTAATATTCATTTTATAGTAACATGCTCATTCCTTAAGTTATGCATTTTTACATACATGCTATTATACTAATGATTGTCAAAGTGTCCCGATGCAATGTAAAGATTCAATACCCTCAGAGAGAGAGCTCGGTGTGCTAAATGAATAAAAAATATACTTATGAAAGTAATACTATGTGCTCATACATTAAAATCAAGTTTGTTCATAACTAGGTCAAATAGTAGTTTTTCAGTAAAATGTAATTTTCACGCTTTTCGGAACCGAATTCACTGTGTTTAACATGTCAAATAGCTTTAATTTAATGTCTAGGACTCATTTATAGAATTTTATTGGTCGGCTCCAGGTAAGCACGAGGTGGCATTCACGACACTGATTTGTGTTTTATTCCACTAAGCTAGCTTAGATTCAGCTTAATCGCGTAATGTCATTTTGTGCACTTTAGTTATTAAATGCTAATACTACATTTGTGTTATTAATTAGAGTCTAATTGACTTATTTTTATGTTTAATGATTGAATTATGGGGCTAAGTTTCACCATATTACAATAAGATTGGCTATATGGGATCATAAGTCAAAGTATGACTAGTTTTCACTTCCTAAGATAGGTTTCACCAACTTTGGCTACACTTGGGTGTATGGGACTGACCAGCAATGTGGTGAGTATGCTAAGGATGTTTTAGAACTTGACATATGGAAATTAAGGAGTAAAATACCCAAAATACCCCTTAATATTTAAGTATTGCCATTTCTTAGTCATTAAGTATCACTTTTAGACCAAATCTGGTCATTTCTTTCCCCTTTCTCTCCAGCTACGACCTGAGCATCTCCAATACCTTTTTACACTTCTCTCAACTTCTCTTAACCATCTCCAAGAGTTTCCAAATGGTAGAACTCAAGTTGGAGCTCTAAAACGCAATATAGAACAAAACTAGTCAAGGTAATTCTATTAGTTTTTCTTTCTAGGTCTTGTCCTTCAATTTCAATTCTCTTCTTGTTTCCACTTAAATAATAGTTTCTCTAGGTTCTCTTGAGTCCTAAAATCAGATTATAAGCCTTGGGAATCAGTTTGGTGGAGATAGAAGGCAAGAAATTCAGAAAAAGCTCAAACTAGTCAAGGTGAGCACTATGTAGGATTTTGAACTTATAGTTAGTTTTTTTTGTTTCAGCTCTTTAACGAAAGCTATTATTTGATGAATAATGGTCCTAGGAACTCTTATATATTACTAAAATATAGAATTTAAGTAGGGAATTCAAGTTACACCTAGAGCCCCAAATTTGCTAATTGCGAATTCAAGTGTTTCCATGGATATATTAAGCTTTCTATACTTGTAATCTAATTTTCTCAACTTGCAATGGATATGTCATGGATTCTATTATTTATTCCATTTATTTAGTTGCTGTTTGTAGCCATAGACAAGTGCACAAAAGTGGTTTTAAACTTGTTTAAACCGAAAAAGAGTTCAAGTGCACTTAGATTGTTCTAAGTGATCCTCTTTGATGTGTATATGTGGGAATTGGATTGTTAATTGTTATTGCAGGTTTAAAACCATGATTTTAATCATGTGAGAATGTCCTAGAATTAGGGGAGGTGCTGTCCAAATATTTTTAAAAGGAAATGGCACCATTTAGAGGCAATTGGACTAGTTTTACAAGATTATGTGCCATTTCGGGTCTTTTTTGTACTAATGAACTAGTATTCATATTTTAACACTTTTGAATAGTTTTTCAATACTAGTTATTGACTATCAAGTACCTTAAGTGATTTATACACTTCTGAGTCTTTTTAAGACCAAGTTTCCTAAATTGGTGAAAGTTATGATTTCGGTCTTATCCAAGTATCTTAGTTCATTCATTTTGGAAAAAAAAAAAATGTGCACCTAGAATAAAAGAATTTTATGACAAATGATTGACACACCAATCTCTAGGAGATATTGATCCATTCCACTATCAATTTCTATTCAAGACAACAGGTAAGTAAAGACTTACAATTGCATCATAAGAACTACGTGGAAGATGTCATTATGTGAAACTTACTTATTCTTGAAAGTTATAAAATGGCATGTGCATGGCACGTCTTGCATGCGAATTGAGAATTTTATTACAAGGTATCTGGAAGTAAGTATCATTGTACCATTTTTATAAAGTAAGTTTTAAGTACAATTGTTGGTCTGTCGGAGCTGGGTAGATAAGTCTGTTGATGCAGACTCTCCCGTTGAAGCGAGACTTGTAGATCGTATGATGTGTCTCGTTGAAGCGGGACAATATTAGCGCGGTGTGGGATACCCCTTTGATGAGGGAAGAAGTTTTCAAAAACCTCACACGACGGTCGCACCTTATTTTTACTCTTAGCCAGAGTTTTCGCCCAATGTTATCACGGCCTATCGACTTACGGGACTAGCAGTGTGCTAAGGGGCCCAACTATGAATAATTTTAGGTTAAAATACATGGAATCAAATGTTTAAGAAAGAAAAGGGTACAATGAGAACTTTATGAGATTTTGAAGCATATATAAGCATGCATAGTTTTACTTACTGAGCTGTAGCTTATTTTAGTCTTGTGATACAGGTGATGAGACACATTTTGGTGTTGGCTAGCTGGTTGCCTGGCTTGCATTTTATCGCCATGATTATACAGATGTGGACGAGCTTGACTTGTAGGCGACGTTTTTGTTTTGTGATATTTTAGTGTAACATAAATACTACTGCTGATGGCAAAATAGACTTGTGAAAACCTCTTTTGATTGTACATTTGTAAAGACACTTTTAACAAGCAATGCCATGCAGTTACTTTTGTTTAAAGGTTTTAGAAAGTTCAAAATTGCCCACTTTTTTATCAAAACTAAAGATATAGTTTAAGAAAGAATAACACTTCCTAGTTTAGCTGTATATGACAATATGGTTAAACTAGGGGGCATTACAAGTAAAAAGTTGTGGTAAATCTTGATGAGAGATTGAATCTTTAAACACAATTTTTTGTCTTTTTCTATTTTTTCATTTTCATTTTTTTCTTTCCTTTTCATTTTTTTTTTCTTCAATTATTGTGGAATATTGATGAAACCAACTTGAAGGTCACGGAGTCCCACTATCTGCCACTTAACTCGAAAAGTAATGAAAGAAACAAATAAACACACTAAAAATAACCTGCAAAAACAAACAAAGTTAAAAACAGAGAAGTAAATATTGACAACAGATTTATGATTGCTCGAAACATGGATCATTAACATAAAGGACTTCCTCTTGAAAAATTTGATTGTCAAGAAATAGTTCGAGTTTTTGTCCATTCACCTTAAACACATTACTATTTTTGGGATTTTCGATGTCGAATGGTACCATAATGATACACATGTCTTCATTAAGGTTGTAATATTGGGTTAGGTGAAAGTTTGATGATTTAGGTAAAGTGAGCTCAAATTATCCTTAAGCACATTAACTTTGGGAGTCATGTAGAGCTATTCTTTCACACACCAAGCAACATACCACTAACTCACAATTTTTCTTTCTTCCATCAACACTTAGCCCATTATTTATTTCATTATTTTTATTTTTATTTTTATTTTTTTTGTTTTGTTTTTTTGAGTTATCCCCAAACTTGTTTCTTTCTTTCATGAACAAGTGTATAACTCTTTTTTTTTTTTTTTCAATTTCACTCCACCCATCCTCCCGTAATTTAGTATAATTCAAAATACTTCAATAAAAATAATCAATATGCTCAAGGGGTAAAGATCAAATGATATAATTTTAAATTAAGCTAATGTATATATTGTTGAAAAAGAAAAGGCTTTACAAGGCTCAGAATGGGTATACTAGGGATAAAATGTATCATAGTTAGTTTAAAAGGCTCAAAGAGTCAGAAGATTGCCCTGGTGAATTGCTATCTAGGATTTCACCTCAATATATTATTAAGCAAATTCTAGCACTTGTGAGATATCAAAATGTCATATTCACATAAACATTCTCTAGATTCAGACACGAATAAGAGATGAAGGCATTATACTCGAATATAAACTTTCATAACCAAAATAGAACTAACACAAGAATTATCCATAAGACTAAACCATTATTTACATGTTTAAAAAAGTTATGTACCAATTTACCCAAGGTTCTTATCATTGGAACACGGTAATCATTAGAGAAAGTACAAAATACCTCTAATTATTCAAATACACAACCAAACACTAGTACAATCCAATAAGGTTTATGTAACACTAAATGCATATACGTAAATTAACCGTAATTGCAAGGGTCATAAACAAGTAATAAAGTGATAAGTATAGAGATGTCGAACCTACGAGGAATTGGGTATTAAATTATCATTAATAACTGGAATAATCGCGACCTAACTTTATCTAGGTAACCAAACTAAATTAATTTATAAGTTAAATAAATACAAATATAAATATAAATAAGAAAATAAAATATGGACAATTCTATGCACAAACGTACTAGGAGATTGATATCATCTAACTATCAACTATGTCTTTTGATCACCAAACGTATTCTGATCAATTATTCCTAGTTTATAAGCTAAGAACTCAAGGTATTTCTACTCTCTCCCTTGAGTACTGAGTGAAATCATTCCTGAATCTCGGTTCCAATATCTCTAATCTGAAATTAGAAATTAAGAATTCATTATATTCAATAGTTCTTTGATCATAGCTTCAAAAGAATCATAGGTTCTCTCAAATGATACAAGTCCTAGGTTATACTATCCTATGATTATTTCTAAAATTCCTTTTCTCAAGTACCAACTTTTAGAAACTAAATCATCCAACTAGTAGCTAATTAGTTGAGAAGTATTAAGCATGGAGTAGCGTAGATAAATTCAAGAATAGTATCAAAGAATATATTCGAAATCAAGACATAGAATCAAAGTTTAAGTTACATCATTCCCCGAGTATGTAGCAATTAATTCAATATTGGAGAATCCAACACTAATCTCAATAAGAATTTCATATATTCAAGTATATTCATGAATCAAGCACAATACAAAAGTTCAAATGAGATTATCGTGAGAAAAAGGATGAGAAAAACTCTTTTGTGGAGGCAGAACTTTAGGCTTCAATCTCTTCAAACCACTCTCTCAAGCATCCGCTCGAAGATTTTTGCTTCAAGCTTCTTCCTCACTAGGATTTTTGACCTCTCTTTGTTGTGTTTTCTCTCTAACTCTCCGCCCTTGCTGTAAAGGCTTAAAGATGTATTTTAAGAGCTTCAAGATGACTTAGGCTGGGTGGAATATTAGCCATTCAATCAGATGGCATCAAAGGTCCAGATTAGCTCTGAAAACTCGCTAAAAATGCACTACAGGATATTGGATAGCGCCACAGTGTTCTAGCCTCTAGAAGTCTTATGTCTAGGCAGCACTGTGGTGCTACTGTTCAAGCGTCATGGCGTTCTCGGTTCTAGAACTTTGCAAAACAGCTTTTCTTCCCGGAGGCGCCGTTTGTTCGTTTTAGCTCCGTTTTGCCTGATTTTTGTTACATTGCATTTGTATCAGACTCAAATTTTATCTAATAGTTTGAAATATCCATATTTAACATCAATGTATCTTGATTCTCATTTATTCGTAAAAAATATAAAAGCAAAGCCAAAGCATATGAAATCAGCATAAATGCTTGAGAACTTACAATTATTTAAGCTGAATGATACTTGATTTGTGAGTGAATTAATCATTCATCAAATACCCCCAAATTCGAATATTTGCTTGCCCTCAAGCAAATCAAAACAAGAAAAAATAAAATCAAAACACAAATCAAGTACTAATGATATAAATGACAAAGTGTGAGTTTCGTATCGAATCAAAAACTGTGTAAGTACCTCCGAAGCTACAAAATGTTCCAAGCTTAACGGAATTGAAAACATTGAGATTATCTAGATTTTTAACTTCAAACTTCAATTTGGTTCCAGTCAAGGCTCTTAATTTATAAGTGTGTGTAAAGTAAATATCACTTAACAAAATGAACTTAGGATAGACTTATGTATTTTGGTCAGCAATGAAAGATTTCTCTATGATGCAATTCAGAATTACCTTAGACCTATTTTTCATGTTGCTCTCCACTAATATATGTTAGTGTGTCATCAAAGATCAAAAGGTCTTTTATTAAGATTGTAATGTCGGCTTAGGCAAAGGTAAGATAATTTTTGAAAAATTTGAGATTCAAATCACTCTTAAGCACATTAATCTAAGACCTTTGTAGAGTTATTCTTTGGTATACCAAATAGTACACTCACACTTCTTTTCAAATAAATTTCTCTTCTATCAACACTCCACCAAACACTTATTTATAATTTTTTTTTAAACAAAAAATAGAAAATAAGATAAAAGGATGAAAATCAAAAACCTCTCACCCAAACTCAAAATTAACATTATCCTCAATGTTGAAAAACAAAATAGAGGATATGGATACAAATTTTTCACTAAATTATTCCGTTCTCTTTTTTTTTTCCCTATTTATTTGTTTCCTTTTTTTTTTTGGCTTTATAACACCACCTTTCCTCCCAACATGAATATAACACAAATTAACTCTTTAAAACAATCAACATGCTTAAAGGATAAGGGTTGGTGGTCAATATTTTAGTTTGACAAAAATGTGATATTAAAAGAAAAGTACAAATAGGCTCAAAGTGGGTGTACTAGGATGATAATATATCAAGGTCAGCATAAAGGTTCAAACAGTCCAAAGATGGCCTAAATCACTTCTCCAATGACACCTAATATAGAATTTTGTCTCAAGCTTCACTCGAATGGGTTCTAGAATTTATGAGATATCAATGCCTATCTAATACATACAAATGTTCTCTAGAAGCTCAAAGAGTGAAGTGATCATGATTATCGTGCTCAAATATGTAGAATCAAGAATGAGATTCAATTAATCCAAGTCATGCACACGAATAATCTAAATGAATTACATTTCAAAAGACCCAAGAGAACATTTAATGACTACACTCATCATTAATAACGAGTTGTATCATCTCAACAAAACTTACAACTTATTTAAACAAGTGAAAAAAAACATAAGCTAATAAAAGATTTGTCAAAAGAAACTAATTCATAGGAAGAAAAGTCACAACTATCAACATACAAGCAAAGTCATACCCAATAAATAATTTATCAATAAGCGCTCTCACTCCCAAACTCAATATTTGCAATATTCTCAAAATTTAAATGTTCAATATAAGCACAAGCAAAAAGAACACATACCGGGAGGCGATACATTCTCGCCTACTATTAAGGCTGGCAAGGGTGGTGCTCCGGGTAAGGTGACTCTAATTTGGACGGTGCGGTACTCCTCTCCATAAGTTGCGTCTTTAGTTTTATTCATGCACAATTTGGTGAAGCTCATCAAATAGCGATTTCCGCCAATAGTATGTGCCATATAACTTAACAAATGGGTCTTGTTTTTTAACACCCTTAAGCTTGGTGATATATGAAAGTGATCAGCTCATACGATTAACGTGATTTAGCACTACTATATGTATTTGGCAGGCCTGAATGAACAGTGCTAGCAGTGATAGAAGAGGTATTGGCCACATAAGATTGTCATAAATATGATCTTTGATGAATAGTGGTAGCATGATGATTTGGATCTCAAAGGGTAAAGATTCACAAGTGTTGTCTTGTGACTCCTCCTCCTTGATCCACTTTTGATTCTCCTCCTCACTTGAGTCGTCATCATCAAACAAGCCCAAGATCCTCATGCTTGTGCTAGGCTTCTCATTGTAGCTTTCATCAATATTTGTAACTTATTCATGTATCATAGCCATTGTTCTTCTCATGGCTTCAAGGGAATCATATAGAGACTGAATTTGAAAGTTAAGAATGGTCTCTCTTCTCTCCCACTATTCTTATTTATTTATAAGAATTACAAAAACAAAGTAAAAGTACATCAAACCAACATAAATGTTTGAGAACTTATAATTATTTGGGCTGAATAATACTTGATTTGTGAGTGAATTAATCACTCATCAAATAACAAAAACTTGTTACGCTATAATCCATATACATAAAATAACTACAAGTGCACGGGTCATAAACAAGTAATAAATTGATAAGTATAGAGTTGTCTGTAACGCCCCCTAGCTTAACCATATTGTCATATACAACCAATCTAGGAAGTATTACTCTTTCTTAAACCATATCTTTAGTTTTATAAAAAGGTGGGCAAATTTGAACTTTCTAAAACTTTTAGACAAAACTACTGCGAGGCATTACTTGTTGAAAGTCTCTTTACAAAATGTACAACCAAAAAGTTCTTATTAGTTTATCTTGCCATCAGCAGTTATATTTACAATACACAAAATATCAAAATACGAAGAAAATATTGCCCACAGGTCAAGCTCGTCTACATCTGTATGATCATGGCGAAGAGAAAGCGTGCTAGCTAACCAGTAACTTTATACATCATATATCTCCTCAGCTGCATCACAGGAACTAAATGAGCTAATGCTCCGTAGGTAAAGATCATACATGCTCGTGAACGTATTTCATGCATAAACTTTATTGAAATTCCCATTGTACTCTTTCTTTTATAACTTTTCATTTTGATGCACTTTTCTTACAAAACATTTCTTTATAGGGCCCTTGAGTACATTACCAAATTGCGGCAGTCGGTAGGCCGTACCCACCTATGCGGGAAGGAAACACATAGCCAATGTGAACCATACCTACCTAACGCAGACCGACTAAGTAATGCACCTAATAAATCTTATAGTACAATACTCAGTCCCGGCGATCGGTAAGCCGTGCCCACTTATGCGGGAAGGATGCCTGTGCAAACCATACTTACTCAACGCAAACAGACTAAACACTGTACTTAAAACATATCTCGTAAAATCATTACAATGGTACTACTTTAAATCTAATGTCTAGAAAACTTCACTTCTTTGAAAATCATGCTTAAATGATCATATCATGCTTATGTCTTTCATGAACAAAATAATAACCATATAAATAATATACAATTGAAATAATACACATAAGCATATAAGAAAATATATTGTATTTACTAGTGTCCTTATGATACAATTAAAATAAATCTTTACTTACCTTGTGTTTGGTAGAAAAGATAGTGAAAAGGGTCAGTATCCTCTGTGGCAAGATGTGTGGAAGACCTGATATTAATTTTATTACTAAGATGATTACTACAATGTAAAATACTTAAAGAAAACAACCAGAAGACTAAATTAAATCACAACTTTCACAAAATAAGGAAGCTCAATCTCAAAATCGACTAAAATGTCACCTACTCTCGTAAAAACTAGTCCAATTACTTCTAAATGGTGCCATTTGGTTTTAAAAATATTTGGACAGCACCTCTCCTATTTTTAGGATATCCCCACATGATTAAAATCATAGTTTAAGACCTGTAATAACAATCAACAATCCAACTCCCATATATACAACTCAAATAGGATCATTTAGAGCAATCTAGGTACACTTGAATTCCTTTCAGTTTAGACAAAGCTTAAACCCATTTTTGCACTTGTATGACATCACAACTAGCCACCAAATGAGTGTAATAGATATTAGGATCCATAAAATATACACTCCAAGCTTGGAAAATCAGATTACAAATACCAAAAATGAAATCTACTACACATGAAAATACTTAAATCCATAACTAGCGACTTTGGGACTTTAAGTGTAAATTTAATCCTCCACTTAAATTCTTTATTTTCAGCCATATGTAAGGTTTTCTAAGACTTTTATTTATCGAATAAAAGCTTTGATTTTAAGAGTTAAAGCAAAAGAAATTTACCATAAATTCAAAATCCTACATAGAGCTCACCTTGACTAGTTTGAGCTTTTATTGAAGCTCTTGTCTTCTACCTCCACCAAATTGATTCTCGAGGCTTTGAAACTGATTTTAGCGCCCAAGAGAACCTAAAGGAACTTATACTTAAGTTGCAGCAAGTGAAGAACTTGAATTTGAGAATAATACTAAAGAAGAAGAACTAGTAGACTCACCTTGACTAGTTTGGACCTATCTTGCTTTCTAGAGCTCCAACTTGAGTTCTACCACTTGGAAACTCTTGGATATGGCTAAGAGGAGTTGAGAGAAGCTTAGATAGTGGCTGGAGGGTTTCAAGTTGTGGCTGGAGAGAAAAGGGAAAGAAATGACCAGATTTGGTCCAAAATCAATACTTAATGGCTGAGGAAAGGTATAACTTAAATTCTAAGGAGTATTTTTGGTATTTCACACCCTGAATTTCCATGTGTCCAGATCTAAATCATTATTGGCTTACTTACCACGTTGCTGGCCATTCCTATACACTCAAGTGTAGGCTAAGTTAGTGAATCCTAGTTTAGAAAGTGAAAACTAGTCATACTTTGATCTATAATCCCATATGGCCAATCTTATTGTAATCTGATGGAACCTAGTCCCATAACCAATAATTAAACATAAAAATAAGTCAGTTAGACTCTAATAAATGATGCAAACATAGTATTAATGCCTAATTATTATAATGCACAAAGACGACATTACGCGATTAAGCTAGATCTAAGCTAGCTTAGTCTAATTAAACACAGTTCAGTACAGTGGCTACCACCTCGTGCTTACCTAAAACCAATATTTTGGAAAATGCTAGAAATGATTTCTAAAAATTAAATAAAGTCTATTTGACATGTTAAATGCACAGTGAATTTAGTCTTGAAAAGCGTGAAAAAATGTATTTTACCGAAAAACTACTATTTGACCAAGTCATCAACAGACATGATTTTAATGCATGTACATATAGTATTACTATTCATAAATGTATTCTTTGTTCCTTTCACATACTAAGCTCTCTCTCTCTCTCTGAGGGTACTGAGCCTTTACACTGCATGGGAGTACTTCAACAAATATTAGTACAGTAATACATATCGAAAGTATTTAACAGTCAGCTTTAGCAATTTATTATAAAAACTAGTTTCATGATATGTCTATTATGCAATATGAATATATTTATTATTGGCTTATTACGCATGTGAGAATCTTGGGCATTACAATCCTTCCCTTCTTATTAAATTTCGTCCTCGAAATTTACTTACCCAAATAAGTGGGGATATTTAGTTTTCATCTCTTCTTCTCTTTCCCATGTGGCCTCTTCTACTTTGTGGTTCCTCCACAATACTTTGACCAAAGAGATCTTCTTGTTTCTAAGCTCCTCTTCTTTTCTATCCAAAATCTCCACTGGTTGTTCTTCATAACTCACATCTTGGCTCAACTCTGATGGCTCGTAACTCAAAATATGTGAAGGGTTTGGAATATATCTTCTTAACATAGAGACGTCAAAAACATTGTGTACATTTGACAGTGTGGGTGGCAAAGCAAGTCTATAGGCAACATCTCCAACTTTGTCAAGTATCTCAAATGGGCCTATATATCTGGGACTAAGCTTTTCTTTCTTTCCAAACCTCATATTTCCTTTCATGGGAGCAACCTTTAAAAATGCTTTATCCCTAACACTAAATGTGACCTCTCTCCTTATAGGATCGGCATAATGCCTCTGTCTATTCTGAATAACTAATAACCTTTTACGAATCTTTTCTACTGCTTCAGCTGTTTTCCTTACCAGTTCTGGACTAAGAAATTTCCTTTCTCCCATCTCATCCCAGTGAATTGGAGATCTACATTTTCTTTCATACAATGCTTCATACGGAGGCATTTCAATTGAAGCTTGATAATTATTGTTGTAGGCAAATTCTATCAGTGGCAAGTACTTGCTCCAAGACCCATGAAAATCTAACACACA
>JXTC01000084.1:53174-68871 GCA_002914845.1 Trema orientale | reverse complement strand
TAGCTCCAAATCATGAGTAGGATATTTCTTTTCATATTCTTTCAGTTGCCTAGAAGCATAAGCGATAACCTTACCATTTTGCATCAGAACACAGCCTAGACCATTCTTTAAAGCATCACTATAAACAACAAATCCTCCTGATCTAGTGGGTATAGAAAGTATAGGAGCTGTGACCAAACGATGCTTTAACTCTTGAAAACTCTTTTCACAATCATCATTCTAATGAAATTTCATATTCTTTCTAGACAACTGAGTCAATGGAGAGGCCAACTTAGAAAATTCTTCTACAAACCTTCTATAGTAACCAGCCAATCCCAAGAAACTATGAATCTCTGAAACATTTGTAGGCCTTGACCAATTACTTACAGCTTCAACCTTTGCTGGTTCCACAGAAATACCATTTCCAGACACTACATGACGAAGGAAGATAATTTTCTCTAACCAGAACTCATACTTCTTGAACTTTGCATACAACTGCTTTTCTTTCAAGATCCTCAAAACTATTCCCAAATGCTCCATGTGCTCCTCTCTTGAGCGTGAATATATCAAAATGTCATCAATAAACACTATAACAAAACTATCCAAGAAATCCTTGAATACTCTGTTCATTATGTCCATAAAAGCAGCTGGGGCATTAGTTAAACCAAAGGGCTAAGAACTCATAGTGCCCGTATCTCATTCTAAAAGCTGTCTTAGGAATATCTTCTTCCTTGATCTTCAACTGATGGTATCCAGATATTAAATCAATCTTTGAAAATACTGAAGCACATTGTAACTGATCAAAAAAATCATCAATTCTAGGGAGAGGATACTTATTCTCGATTGTGACCTTATTTAGCTCTCTATAATCAATATAAAGCCTCATAGTCCCATATTTCTTCTTTACAAACAACACCGGAGCACCCCATGGTGAAAAGCTTGGGCGTATAAAATCCTTGTCCAAAAGTTCCTATAATTGTACCTTTAATTCTTTCAGTTCTGCTGGAGCCATTCTATATGGTGCTTTAGAAATAGGAGCTGTACCAGGTAGCAAGTCAATAACAAATTCTATCTCCCTAAGATTAAAAGAGAACGAATTTGACGAAACTAGGAAGTACTTGTTGCTGCTCCTTTTTTATTTTCCTTTTTCTTTTCCCCTTGTTTTTGCAAGGGTAAATGTTTATTTAAGAGAGATTTGAAGGCGGTGAAAAGAAAAAGTTTCTTTTTTCGATGAATCGGTGATGGAAAAAGTTGAATTCTAATATGTAAGAAAGCTATTTCATTAATTATCACAAATATACGTGAAGATTTTAACTTTTAGAGACTCGTGAAAAGAAAACTTTATGATTAAAAAATAAAAAACAGAGAAATATAATATTATATTAAAATATTGTAGATATTATATTGTAATTTTTTACTTTAAAAGATCGTTGATATTCTAGTAATGAAGAGATATAATAAATACCTGGCTGAAGTAGATTTTTAAGTGACGATACTTTTTTATTTTTAAGTCATAATAAAAAAATATTTGTTTTAAATCATGATGTTGTTTTATTTTTTTCCTAGATGAATCTCACACATTTCATAAGAAAATACATCATTACATATGTGAAGTAAGATATACGCGAGTTTACCGTTTCAAAAAAGAAAAAGGAATCGTTGGGAATGGAAAGCTGACGCCATCTAGAACTATTCTTAAATTAATAAAATCTAAAAGATACTAATTTGGTAAAAGGGAAAAAATAATTATAGACTTGTTTTTTAAGTTTTCTCATATATTTATTATAGAACCCCATTTTTTTTAATTAAGGATATATAAATATTTTCTTTAATAATAAAAAAAGAAACTTACAATCACACCCACATGCATCCATTCCCCTTTTTACTCATGATACCAAATCATCCCATATGTTGTCTCCCACTCATTTTTCTTTTCTTTTCTTCTTTTCCCTTCTTTTATTCCTATCATTCCTTCATGCACGTAAGAAACCATCTCTCTCACTATCATCTTCTTCTTCTTCATCTACCATCTATTGGTAAGAACTCAACAAGCACTAGATCAACTCTTCTTGATCCATTTTCTTGGCCGCCACCCACCTAAACACTCTTGGTTAGACTCGGTTGGAAAACTTCCAAAGCCAACAAGAACGAGAAATAGCCACCAAAGATATAACGTATACGCCACTATATTCGACGAGTCGCCTCTGTTGGAATACCGAAACCTCTATACGGCGGTGCGGTTAGGCTTGGTTGGTCATCTCAACATTGTACGCCCACTCGTCGAAGTCGAAACTATTTCAGTAAAATGTTGTAACCTTGAATAGGTTTTATATTAAGATTTAAGGTATTTGTGTAATTATTTTTAGAGTATGTATGTTATTAGTCATAGGATTTAATGATGAGATTAAGTGAATTAAGGTATAACAAGGAGTAGTTGAGTTGTGTGTAATTAGGACAAGGTTTGTGAGAAATTTCAAAAAGAAAAATTTGTATTTTAGTAAGTCTGAAATAGAAAAATGATAGTTTTGAAATCTGACTTACTGTTGGGCTGAAAGTCTAATATGGCTACTAATGGACCTTGGACCAAGTCTAGAAAAATGCTATTTTTTTATAAATAAAGTAGAAAATTGATATATTCGTAAATTAATTCAAATGAAAATGGTATTTTTGTAACCATGATAAATATTGAACCATTTTGGCCTTGGGCATATGGATAAAAAATGGCAAGAAGTTATATTTTTAAAAATATTTTTAGAATATTAGTATTTATATATTTCCAGAAAATAGTATTTTTGTAATCTGATAAAGAATTGGGCTAAGAGTGAGGTATAGGGCCTTGGGCTGAGTTTTAAAAAAATGATATTTCCCTATATAGTTCTAGGATATTGATATTTTCTAAAATGTTTTCTAAGAAGTGGTATTCTTTATAAATACTCAAAAAGATGATATTTTCCTAAATACTATAGAAAAGCAGTAGTTTTGTAGCTTTCGGATTTTAAGGTCTGTTTAAGGTTCGGAGTCTCAAAACGAAGTTTTGACCACAAAATTGGATTCAGTGAGGTCGAGAGATGAATTTTGACAAATAATATCGATATGTTTCGAGGTGACACGAATTTCGAGACCCGATGAATAGTCTCATTTTACGTGCCACAGTTGGGTTCTAAACCGAAAACCTAAATCGGTCGAATTATCTGTCTAATCTAACTATTTTGGACACTAGGAATTCAGTGGTGAAGTCCGTTTTCTCATTCGAGACTTCATTGGAAAAGCAAGTTGCTTTGGTCACTAATTCGCCCAACAGATTTCCAAGCGACTCACAGAAATTTATACAAACTTCTATAGAGGATTATTATACTCAATTGAGTTAGGGACTCGATCACTTGCTTTTAAATTTATTTATCATAAATAGTTTGAATTGATTTTGATTAAATTAAATTTCGTGATTTCAATATTACGAAAAATGTGATTTGATTTAAATTCGTGATTTTGAATGAATGAATATCATTGTATGGTTAATTTATTAATTTGATCACAAAATGTATATATCCACACCATGTCACGCACTTGCATTTGCATATTGTCTCACGCGGCCGTTGGAATCACGGTGTCCCATAGAACACTGGAATAACCCATGTTCATCATATAGATGATACGGAACTTACGTATGTTAAGAATTTAGGCATTACGGAACTAGGCAATAGTTAGTGCATTTGTGATGGACTTGGATGGTATGTATGGTATTTTGGAATATATTTTGATATTAGCTTTGTGAACATAGACTTTGATAAATCTGTTTGAGAAACTGGTATTTGTGAAATGTTTGGAATGAAGAAACTAACCATACAGGAATTTGTGAAAATAAATATATTGTTTATTATAAAAACTGGTAATTGTTTCTCTATTGAGCTTTAGCTCACCCCCCTTTTCTCTCCCCTCTGGTGGTATCCAGTGTGACTTAGATAAAGAGGCTTAGCTGGTGACTTTTGAAGTTTACTAGTATTTATTTTATTTTGGTAATTCCTACTAGATTTGTGAGTGTTAGACTTAGGTAGGAATTATAATTTTATTTATGGTTATATAAGCTTTATTTTGAGATTGAACATAGTTTGTATTAATTATGTCTGTTGTTGATGTGTGATGGATGTTTCGATGCACGACTTTAAATAATTATTTTTATTTCAATCTAGTTTAAAGGGTGATGCATTTAATGTGGGTCCACTTTTACTTAATCACTATTTAGAGGCCTTTACAAATATTTATAAATTTTAGAAACTTTAAAAATTAAATTCTTATATTTCAAATTTGTGAAATACCCATTCTGCTACTAACCCCGGCCTCGGGTCGTGACTTTTTTTATTTCTATAATATTTTATTAATTTGTTGAAGGAAAAAACTAGGTTCTAGTATCATCATCTATGATTTCCTTCCTGGAATAAAGTAAGAAAGTTTTCTCATTAATTATCATAAATATATTTGATGTTTTCTTGGCCTCATAAAATGAATGTGGCATCTCATTATCTTTTGGCAACAACTCCCTTAGTAAAGCAAGCAAGTCTGAAAAACTTTTATCGCTCCATCCATACCTTGCTTTCTGATTAAACAATCTAAGTAGAGAAGAAAATTTGTGAATCTTGTACAATATGGATAAATCGGTTTTTCAGTAGCAGTAAGTTGCTCCTTAAACTTTATAGGATCTATATTTGCTTCATATTGTGCAACATCAATCATATCGAAAAGATCATCCTCTATATCTAAGTCATAATCCTCTCTAAAACTTTTCTCTGATGAAAAGGGGTCCTTTGAAACTCTTCACCATGCCAAATCCATTGCTTACAACTTTAATCAAATCCATTAAAAAATAGGTGTTCTTTTATCTTCTTAATGCTCAACTTATTTAAATTTCCACACTTAATATAAGGGCACATAATGGCAGTAGGATCTTTTGCATTCTCCATAATATACTCCAAAAAGATCTCAACTCCATCTCTATACTCAATCGATAGATTATCGATTGATATCCACTTTTTATCCCCTCTAGTCAAACTAAGAAAAATGAAAAAATAAATATAAATTAAAAAAATTAATATTAATTAATTTTTAAATCTACATATATTAAAAAACTTGATAAAACTTGGGCAAAGTCTTCCTTATTTATAAACCCTATCAATGTTTTAATTCACAATAAAAAATCGAGTACAATAAATCATACAGAATAATTTCATCCTTATATCACTACAGCACACAATTTCTCAGAACCTAATCTCCTCTACATAAGATTTTCCAAAACATAAAATAAACAAATATACATATCTTATTGTGATTAAGAAAATTAGTTAGAGAATATACTTGAAATGATTAAAAGCTTCTAGATCAAGGTTGAATTAATGATCAATACTAATCTTCATGTAATGATTAACACTAATCTAGAATTAAAATTACAAGAGAATACAAATATATCAAATAATTAAATCAACTATTACTATAGTAAAAACATTAATAAATACAAATTATGAGAGCAATTAGAGAACAATTATCTCATATAATTACCAAAATTTGTACAAATCACAACATTTTTCTATTCTGATTAATATCAAACCTCTAAGACATATATATATATATATATCAAAGTAAAAAACTCAAAGTAGTATAATAACAATTATTAAAAACCGAAATTATAAAATACATAAAAAAAATTCAACAAATTATCAAGCTATAATTTTAATTTAATAACTAATGAATTAGACACTTTTAAGAGTAATTAAGAATCTCAGTGTTTCTTAACTACATTCAAATGGCTATATAGGAAAATTATTCAAAAAGGTTAAGTGTAAAATTCTAAACTAAATATGAAATTATTAGATAAAATTCGGATAAAAATAAAGCCTAATGCAATTATGTATGAATTCTAGTAAAAAATATGACTTAAATTATTAAAATTACTTCAAGTGGTCAGAAAAAATGGAAGAATGACAAAGAGGAGCGGCGGTTATAGCTTGGTTTAGAGAAGTGTAAAAATCTAAACTAAAACATGAAATAATTATATAAAAATAAAGCCTAATGTAATTATATATGAATTCTATGACANGCAAAACCCTAAAGTTAGAAACTTGCCAAATGCGACGTCGTTTTAGGTACGACGTTGCTTTTCCAGTGACATCGTACGATTAGCTTCCCCATTGCTAGAAAAGCGACGTGAAAGTAAATCACGTTGCGTTTCCTGTCTTTTAAAAAGCGACATAAAATAGCGACGTACGACGTTGCATTTCTATGTTTTCTCGTCGTTTTTTATGCGACGCAGGGCCTTGTGTCATTTTTTTGGCGACGTTAAAGGCCAGTTATTTTCCATGTTCCACTGACATCGTAAAACGACATAGAATATAGTGACAACTTTGTCCTGTTTTGTAGTAGTGATTCTTTAATACACTTAAACGGCCCTATACAATTTATTTAGCATGTTTTGCACAAGTAATTAAACCTTATTGGAGGTTTATCAAAACTCTAGAGTTTATTTTCATTTATTAAAACCTCGTTTAGTTTTGTTTAATGTACACTCTCCGTATTTTAATTGTCTTTATTTTGTTCATCGCATTTTGTCTATCGTTAGTCATATTGTTCAAATAAAATTACAGTTAGCAACAAATTCTAGTAATTAGTAAGTCATTAGTCTCGTAAAAATGATACACGATACTCACTCTATGCTCTATGCTGCTTGTTACGATTTTGTGCACTTACAAATTATACAATACAAAAACAACATTTAACCTTTATTTGTCACTACAACAATAAGACTTTTTTATAACATTAAATAAATGAGACTTCCGAAAAAAATAATACATTGGTTTATTATAAAAATGAAATTTTGGACGCGGGAGAGTGGGACACATTTCCATGGAACAACAGGTGGTTTCATGCCTGCCTATCTGTTTAATTTCTCAATTTTTATCATTTCTTGGTTTGGGATTCGACTCTGGATGATGCTGCTGTGTTTGGTTCCAGAGAAAATGTTCTAAATTAGAAGTCTTGAGATTTTTGACATTCTTTACTTTTTTCTCTTGTCCATTCTTTGCTTCTTTCTATTCTGAATTTTTATTTTATTGAACGATCGGACTTGGTTCTTTTTTTCTATGCCATATTTTCTGCTTTTTCTTTTCATTTTCTGAGTTTTTGCCTGCGTTTCGGTTCCGGGTATTGTTGTATTTGCGTTTTTGTCTTAAACCAGCAAAAGGGTCATTGTGATCTCCGTTTTGCATCTCGCACTACAACAAAAGCTAGAAATAAGAACGGTACCAGTTTTTTAATAAACCACGGTTCTTGAAGTAACTGAAGTTAGAAAGAAAATCAACCACGCTTGGTTGAGTAACTGTGGTCAATCATAATAAATAGGAGAGGAGCTAAAGAGTTAAGACCAAGGTTTAATTTTAATAGTGTATCTAATCCCCTTATGGACTGAAAAGTTAAAACTACAAGCTTGGGTATGGACTTTGAAGAAACGTTCCTCTTCTTGTCCGTCTTGGAGAGAGAAAATGGATATTAGCAAAGAAGAGAGAGAATAGAGAGAGAGGTATCTGAGCTGCGGGGAGATGGTGTCGACCTACTCCATCCGATTCTACGCCGCTAAGGCTAATCTCTCTGTCCTTTGTGTGGAGGCCAAAGGTTTCTAGGTCAGCCTCTAGCTCTCTGAACGGTACCCTTCTCTGCCCTCACTTTTCAATTTCTCTTTCGTCTGGGGTTTTTGATGGGTTTTAGATCTGAAATGACTGAAATTTGTCTTATATATTTATACCAAATACAAGTTTCAGAGCTTTTAGTAGAGCTATTTGATTAATTAGAATTTGTTACAAGGATTTGAAATTTGTGTGCAATTGGGTTTATGAGGATGTATAATTTTTAGGTAGACCATGGATCGGCCTCGCTTCAGTGATTCTAGAGGCTCTCAGGTTCATCTGTAAGGATTTTTGGCTCTTCAAGAAGTAGACAACTTGCAGACCAATCGCACGGTAATTTCCTAGACTCGACAAGTGAATTTTAAGTATAAGAGGTCATTTTTGCCTAAATTTGAGAGAACAACATTTGCCTATTATATTATTTTTAGGGTGCATCTGTGCTGCAAGATAGTGGAATTCGTTGGCCTTCCCCTCTGAAAATTGAATTGTATCTCATGATAATACTGAGGCTGTGGCTGAGAACAAGGCCTCACAAATTGCAATGCTATATATCAAGTTCCCCTGTGAAATCATTAGAGGGGCTCTTTGTTACTTGAGCATTCCTTGTGTGTGCTGCTTCTGTAGATATTTCTGGGTGTTTCAGATAGATTGTAAATAATTCGATAAATTAACTTTCAGACTGTTTTGGTGCTCGCTGTTCATGCAACAATTTTGTGTATACTCTTCTCTTTCTCCTCCTAGACATTGAATGGAAATATAATCTTGTGATTTTAGTATATAAGTTGGATTATGTTTTTTTTTTTCAATAAAAGATGCAGATTTTGCAGCTCTAATATTTGCAAAGAAAATTTATAGGAAATAATATATGTCAGAATTGTAATGAACTGAGAAAAAGGTCTCTGTCGCTTGATTTAGATACCTTTCAATTCCCTCATGAATTTCTGTGATGAATTTGCTTTTTAGCATTATTTGATTATTCATTAAATACCATTATAAACCTATGCAGGTTCTGGTTGTTGGTGGTAGCGATGGTGGGGTTCTTAGTGCCAAATTTCTCGACACAGCATTGTTGAGCATATTGATATTTGCTTCTCAGTTTGGACTTTAGCATATACTTAAGTTGGTTTGAAAAAGTAGAGTTCCTTATCTTATTTCAATAATTTATGACATTTTTTGCGATCTTTATTTCACTCTGAATTCTTTGGAATTTCTTTCAGTTCAAATGGTTCCTTTGTTATATGTGGAGAGTATATGTTTTTAAAAATACTGCTATTGATACCGGAAAAAAAAATCATAATCTGCTTGCGGATAATATGGTGGTAGTTGAATTACTTTTTTTTGTACAAAATTCCACAAATTTAGTAAGGTCTTCCTGTTATCTGTATATTGTCCTAGCATTTATTTTCTTTTGCGATTGCACTTTTCTTTTTTAAAGAAACATGAATACTGTCGTAGCTTCCTTTATTGCTGTCATACCTACTAGTGCAGGGTTATTCTATTGGTTTCCTCTTTCTGGTTGTATTCACTGATTCTTAAAAGGGGTGAGGTTCCTTGTTTTCATGTAGGTCTTACTCGAGCCTGTTGAGAGGCCAATTTTTGAGACAATAGTTAGAGCATTGAGGCCTATAGACTTTCTATGTAACATGGCAGAAAGTTTGTGGTCCAATACACATCTTATTGAAGATATGATCTCTATCTTTCGTGAAATGTTTGAAGGTTCAGTAAATTATGCATGGATGAGTATTCCCACATATCCAAGGTATAGGTTTTATGTTAATTTTCTGTCTTTTATTATTTCTTCAAAATATTATTGTACTTTGATTCACTTTTACTGAAGTATCCAATAAAATTACAAATACAAATTAGGATGAATCTTTGCTTAAAAAATGCATCTTGCAGTTTTGAATATATGATAGTGGGAAGTTTCTATCATTTAGTGGAATTTTTATTTGTGTGTATTAATAACCACTTCAGGTTTTATGTTAATGTAGCTTGTATGTTTGTTCTGCTTCTCTCTCTCTCTTAACTTGTCTTATACTTAAACCTTGTTTATGAGGTATAAAAAATCGGGGATATTATGATATTCATGCTTCCATGGCTTCTCGATCTAAACTCGACGTATCTTTTTGAAAATATTAGTCATAGTATTTTGTTATATTCTGCTTGCTGAACCTTGTCTTAATTATCTTCTAACTAGTTTATGGACATTGAGTTGTAGGTTTGACTATGTATATGGTTGTGGCCACATTGTTTATTTTTTCATTTATGGCTTGACTACTATTTTTGAAGAGTGTAAATGTTAAACACACAAAGTAACAAGTGCAAGCTATTGGATTGAACTGGATCTGTATAAATTTTGGTTGATGCACACTTTAACTCAGGTGATCCAAAGGATTTGGTTCATCACATTCCACTTGGACCTAATGCAATGAAAGTTGATATAGATTTTGCTAGACGACCTGAAGTATTTTTGTGAAGGCTTACTTCAGATATAGCTTGTATTGAAGATACTGTTGGTAGTATAATTGCATGGCCTACATATAAAATTCTCATGAGGTGATAATCAAACTAATTAAAAGCTTCTATATGTATGCTTGAGTAAAAAATTAATTCACATCTAGTATGTTTTGAACTATCTATACTAATTTCTATTATGTATTATTGTCTATCTAGGAAATGATATTCAGTTATGGCGAGCGAAGGCTTGTGGATGGTTACCTAATTGTACTATGAAAGAACTTTGTTAGCACACATGCTTTTGCTGGGATATTTTGAAGTAGTTATAGGTTATTGGAACATATGCCTTTGTTGGGACATGCTAAAGTCTTTATATTTTGATTTTGTTGGCATATATGTGTATTTGTTGGGACATGTTGAAGTTATATTTTGTTAGAACACATGCCTTTACTGGGACATGTTGAATTACTTAGATGATGTTAGTTTCAGTGCCTCTATCTAGGACATAAAATATAGTTAATGCTTTCTTATGTATTTAATTAGTTGTAGAAATTCTCAATGAGCATTAACTCTTTTTGGGTTAATGCAAAGTTTATATCAAACAAATAACTATAATAAGCTTTATGAATATTGTAAAAATAATTAAATTCTATTATAGTAACATTATTGTAACGTGGTAATAATTTCGTATTGCAGTTTAAAAATGTTATAAAAGCCTTTTTCTTACTATTTAAGATCGCAATTAAACAATGCTATAATAGAGTTAATAATACATTGTCATTAGTCAAAATGTAGCTCTAAAAAAATGTTAAAAAGTTCTATGAAATGATTTATAATAGCATTTGGGATAACACTGAAAAGGTGTTATCAAAAGTCAAGATTTTTTATAACAGTGACTAACATAGCATTTTCAAAAGTGTTATAAATGTTAACGATAGCACCTTTCAGAAGGTTTATTTCTTGTAGTGCGTAGCACTCTAGCTCTTACATTTGGCAAAGAAATAAGTCTAGAATGAAAAATAGATTTAGTTTATTCAATAAGCAAATAAGTCGACAGTACAAATATATATATGTTAAAAAAAAAAAAAAGAAAACAAAAGCAAATAACTCAATAAGCGCAAGAGAAAGTTGCAACCTGCAGGGTGTAAGCACATGTCTTTTCGGATTTGAGGCTCCTCTTATTAAAAAGAAAACTTAAGAGAGAAAAGAAGAAAAAGCAACTCCTTTATTGTTTTTCCCTCTTGTACGCTTTAAAACGTATTAGTCGAAAAACAAAAAACATAAGAAATTGGATAAGTAAATTAACCAATTTTAAGAAAAAGTTGCGAATCTTGTGATTTTTGAGTGAAGAGCTCTCTCTAGTGATATGGGCAACAAAAGAATCCAACTCTGAACGACAGTCTTCTCCTTCGGATAGAGACCGTTTTACTGCTTTACCCATTTCCACAACCCTCTTCCTAATCTCATGTCCTTCTTCTGACGCCATTAATCTTCTCAACTTTGTTGATCCGTGAAGAAGTCACCACTTCATCACTTTGGCTCTGTTCCATTACAGGTACACCCACTTTAAGAACCTTTGTAATCAACAGAGCGTTGTAAGGTTTGATATGAACCCCGCCAATAATTGTGACGAAACCCAGCACCAATTATGGAATTCAAACCCCAAGATCAATAAGATGCAAGATTGTTGAGTCTTGACTCGTTACCCCGCAAGATAAGAATCAGGAACTACGAAAAATAATAGACGCCACACCAAGAACCCTCAAGAACCACTCAGGAATCAATGGGATAAGTTTGGTTGTTTGAACGCCACAAGAGTTAACTTGATAAATTCAAGAATCTTCTCAAGAATGAGGAAAACACGAATAACTCGCAATATTATTGATCACTAAGCTGTGAAAAACGTACAAAGACCTCTCCTTTATATAGGAGTCGAATTCAATCTTAGTTTAAGACAAACTACTGCTATTTTGACAAGTGGCAATCCTAAAAACACTTAAATTCCGAAAATAACTAAATCTGAATTAAAGAAGACTCCTAAAAGTACAAAACACTTATAAAAACGTGAATTGAAGTGCTTTTCTTCAATTGGACTCTTCTAGAACCCTAACCATAGTGATTAGGCTTCCTTGGATCTGATTTGGGCTTATATCGGGCCTCCATGTGTTTGTCTTCTCACCAATGTATTGAACCAGCCCATTTAATACCTCTTTGAATCTCTTGGCTCTAAGTCTTGTAATTGGCCCACTTGGCAAACTTAATGGATCACGTGAACGCTGCCCTTGAGTCTCTCCAAGCCCACGTGAATGCTCCTCCTCTTGCACGTGTTGTTGAGCAGCTACTTTTGCATCATTCTCCCCCTCTTGAAAAGGATTTGTCCTCAAGTCATCACCTACATCGAAAAGAGATAAGTCAGCAACGTTAAAACTAGCACTAATACCATACTCATCTGGCAACTCTAATTTGTACGTATTATCATTAATGCGTTCCACCACTCGAAATGGTCCATATCCTCGAGGTAGGAGTTTTGAGTGCTGTTGTTCTGGAAAACGATCCTTCCTCAAGTGCACCCAAACCCAATCTACTGGTTCAAATACTACCTTTTTGCGTCCCTTGTTGGCTTGATTGACATACTGCTCGATCCTTCGTTCAATGTTCAACCGTGCCTTTTCATGAATCCGTTTCACCAATTCAGCTTTCTTTTTGCCATCTAAGTTTATACGTTCACTCAAAGGTAAAGGAGTTAAATCCAAAGGTAATAATGGATTAAATCTGTAAACAATTTCAAATGGTGAAAACTTAGTTACAGAATGTACACTCCTATTGTAAGCAAATTCAACATGTGGCAAACAATCTTCCCAAGTTTTCAAGTTCTTCTTAATGATAGCACGTAACAAAGAAGACAAAATTCTATTCACTACTTTAGTTTGACCATCAGTTTGTGGATGACAAGTAGTAAAAAATAATAACTTGGTTCCTAACTTTCCCCACAAAGTCTTCCAAAAGTAACTTAAGAATTTAGCATCTCCATCAGAAATAATGGTCCTAGGTATGGCATGCAACCTAACAATTTCTTTAAAGAACAATTCAGCTATATGTGATGCGTCATTGGTTTTATGACATGTAATGAAATGTACCATCTTAGAGAACCTATCTACTACCACAAAGATTGAATCTCTCCCCCTCTTAGTCCTAGGTAATCCCAAAACAAAATCCATAGAAATATCAGTCCAAAGTTCACTAGGTATAGGTAGAGGGGTGTACAAACCATGGAGTTTCAACTTTGACTTAGCTTGCTTACAAATGATACACATTTCACAGATTCTTTCAACATCACGTTTCATATGAGGCCAAAAGAAATTTTCATGCAAAACACCTGAAGTCTTAGCTACACCAAAATGACCCATCAATCCACCGCCATGAGCTTCTCTCACAAGTAATTCACGCAAAGAACACATAGGAACACAAAGTTTATTCTACCGAAACAAAAACCCATTATGCCTATAGAACTTACCAAATGCTACTTTTTCACATGCATTGAACACATTACTAAAATCAGAATCATGTGCATATAAATCTTTAATGTACTCAAAGCCAAGTAGTTTTGTATCTAAAGTAGAAAGTAAGGCATATCTTCGGGACAATGCATCAGCCACAATATTTTCCTTACCTTGCCTGTATTTAATCACATAAGGAAATGTCTCAACGAATTCCACCCACTTTGCATGGCGTTTGTTCAGCTTTTGTTGTCCCTTTAAATGCTTCAAGGATTCATGATCAGTATGAATCACAAATTCCTTCAGCCAGAGATAATGCTGTCAAATTTCCAAAGTCCTCACCAATGCATACATCTCCTTATCATAAGTGGGATAGTTTAGAGCTGCCCCACTCAATTTTTCACTGAAGTATGCAACTGGACGGCCTTTTTGCATCAAGTTTTTTTTTTTTTTGGGGATCCGCGTCCCCTTCTTTCTTCCCTTTCCTTTTCTTTCTTCCCTTTTCTTTTCTTTCTTTCATATTACAGAAACGTGTAAATGACACAATAGAATCGGGTAACTTAAAGAAATGGGTAACTTAAATCGAACACTTTAAATCAGACTAGGATATTGAGAATACGAAATTCAAATATAACTTAATCAAGATAGGATTCGTATAACAGAAATCTGGAAAAAAACAGATTCGAAGACTTTGAATCAAACTAGGATACTAAAATACAAAATTCGAATATGACTTAATCAAGAAGTGATTCGGCCTCCCAAGTAACCCCAGCAACTTGGACCCCAAGCAAAAGCAAAGAAATGCTAGTTGGCTCAGATTTAGGAAACCAATGAATCTAGATTTCGTATAGTACAATTTCAGCCAATAATAAGGAGTTTGATCAGATTGGGAAACCTAGTATCCTTAAATCTCAAGATTTCGTCCAAGAACCCTAGTTGATCAGATTAAGAAACTAAATATGACATGTATACCTGAAACAAGAAATTCGGCAAGAACACTATTTTTTTTTCCGTAACCCTAATTAAAGAATCAAAGGAACAGTAAAGAAAGTAAAGGATAATTCAAACTTGCCTTGAAACCTAAGCTCTGATACCAAATGATATGAACCCCGCCAATAATTGTGACGAAACCCAGCACCAATTATGGAATTCGAACCCTAAGATCAACAAGACGCAAGATTGTTGAGTCTTGACCCGTTACCCCGCAAGATAAGAACTAAGAACTGCGAAAGATAATAGACGCCACACCAAGAACCCTCAAGAACCACTCAAGAATCAATGGGATAAGTCTGGTTGTTTGAACGCCACAAGAGTTAACTTGATAAGTTCAAGAATCTTCTTAAGAATGAGGAAAACACGAATAACTCGCAACATTATTGATCACTAAGCTGTGAAAAATGTGCAAAGGCCTCTCCTTTATATAGGAGTCGAATTCAATCCTAATTTAAGGTAAACTACTGCTATTTTGACAAGTGGCAATCCTAAAAACACTTAAATTCCGAAAATAACTAAATCTAAATTAAAGAAGACTCCTAAAAGTACAAAACACTTATAAAAATGTGAATTGAAGTGCTTCTCTTCAATTAGACTCTTCTAGAACCCTAACCATAGTGATTAGGCTCCCTTGGATCTGATTTGGGTTTATATCGGGCCTCTATGTGTTAGCCATCTCACCAATGTGTTGAACCAGCCCATTTAATGCCTCTTTGAATCTCTTGGCTCTAAGTCTTGTAATTGGCCCACTTGGCAAGCTTAATGGATCACATGAACGCTGTCCTTGAGTCTCTCCAAACCCACGTGAATGCTCCTCTTCTTGCACGTGTTGTTGAGCAGCTACTTTTGCGTCAAGGTTGATCCCATTGCATGGGCCACGCTACTATTGGTACCCCCATACTTATGCTCTCCATGCAAGAATTCCACCCACAATGACTTAGAAACCCACCCCTAGATGGGTGTCCCAAAATATCCAGTTGGGGCTGTCGGATTTTAAAACGATTTTCGCAGTGGAAGATTGGCCCAGGAACATTCAAAAATTTTCTCAAAACAATTGACTATATGAGTGCATAGTATTAATTCATAGCAAATAGGAACATACAAAGA
>JXTC01000084.1:36656-46779 GCA_002914845.1 Trema orientale | reverse complement strand
ATACAAAAAAAAAAAAAAGAAAGACAAGACACGAAAGGAAAGCAGCTAAAATCACTCCACGAATCTCCAAGTCATGTCGTAAGTCATTCTCTGGTTACAACAACCAGAGATCTGTTAGGAAATATTAATTTCTACAGTTAGTAACAAAATTAACCTGTTGGTTTATAATATAAATGAAAGACTTGGCTCAAATCCTTTGGACCTAGTGGATGGAGACTACTTGCTCACTTATTTATTTTATTTTATATTTTATTAAAAACCACCTTAGTTTTAATTAGAGGTGACAAAACAGGCCAGCCCGGCTTGGCCCGCATTAGTAGGGGCCGCGGGCCGGCCCGGCCCTAAGGATAGGGCCGGACTGGGCCTAGATATCTAGGCTCGTCAGGACGGGCCGGCCCGGCCCGGCCCGCCAAAATAATTTTTTTCTAATATTTTTTTAAAAAGTACTTAAATATAAAATTTTTTCTGATACTTATAAATACACATTCCCTCACTTTGTTTTTCACACTTTTAAATTTCAATCTAATTTTAAATAATTTTCTTAAGATTTTTATTTTAAAATTTTTTATCAACTTATATACTTTTAGCTTATTTAATTATTTATAAATTTTTATCAAATATGAAAAAAATAAAATATTATTTATATATTTTTATACACTTTATTTTTAAATTTCTAATAATTTTATCTGAATATACAACTAATAAACTTATTTTTAAATTTTTTACAAATCTGGGCCAAGAATGGGCCGGCCCGTTTTGGCTCGTTTCGGGCCCGGCCTTGCTCGGCCCGCCTACGAGCTGCCTGGGCCTACGGGCCGGGCTGAGCTCAATTTTTGAAATCCCGGGCCGGGCCGGCCCAGCCCGCTTTCTTTGACGGGTCGATCCAGCCCAGCCTGCCCATTTTGCCACCTCTAACTTTAATTGACAAGCAATTGCGTAACTGCGAAGATCTGCCAAGGAAACGATAATCCGAAAGAATTCGGAATCGTAGTTGATAGGATGGGTTAATTTTATTATTGTTCACAGGATAAAAATCACATATCCCCAAATTGTGTTCATTTTTCTTTCTCATTTATTAAAAAGTGTGATGTTGATTCAAAATTAAATACCTATCAAGTGATAAATTTACTAATGACTTGCAAATTTATAAATTACAATTATCGGTTTCCCTTTTTGCGCTAGCTAAAGGAATCCGTTCACTGTTGAATTTTCGAGATTGGTAACATCGATATGCTCAGAGGTGATACAAATTTCAAGAAATAAGGCTCGTGAAAATCTTATTTTGTATTTCACAAGTTAGGTTTCGGCCCATAAATTAAATTAGTCAAATTATATGCGATGCCCAAGATTCTCACATGCATAATAAAATAATAATAAACATGTTCATATTGCATAATACACAAATCAGGCAACTAGTATCAATTTTATAGTAAATTGCTCATTCTGATTGCTAAATGCTTTCAATTTGTATTATTGTACTAATTTTGGTTGAGGTGCTCCCATGCAGTGTAAAGGCTCAGTATCCTCAGAGAGAGTGAAGCTCAGTGTGCTAAAAGAATAAAGAATATATTTATGAATGTAATACTATGTGCACGTGCATTAAAATCATGTTTGTTGATAACTTGGTCAAATAGTAGTTTTTCGGTAAAATGCATTTTTCATGCTTTTTAAAGCTGAATTCACTAGCGTTTAACACGTCAGATAACTTTAATTCAATATCTAGGACTCATTTATAGTATTTTATTTGTCGGCTCCAGGTAAGCATGAGGTGGCATTCAAGATATTGACTTGTATTTTATTGCATTAAGCTAGCTTAGATTTAGCTTAATTGCGTAGTGTCATTTTTGTGCATTCTAATAATTGAGTACTAATACTATGTTTTCATTATTAATTGGAGTCTAATTGACTTATTTCTACGTTTAATAATTGGTCATAGGACTAGGTTCCACCATATTATAATAAGGTTAGTCATATAGGATCGTAAGTCAAAGTATGACCAGATTTCATCTTCTAAGCTAGATTTCACTATTTTGGTCTACACTTGAGTATACGGAAATGGCCAGTAATGTGATGAGTAAGCTAAGAGTGTTTTAAAGCTAGACACATAGAAAGTCAGGTGTGAAATACCGAAAATACCCCTCAGAATTTAAGTTATACTTTTTCTTAGTCATTAAGTGTTGATTTTGGACCAAATCTGATTATTTTCTTTTTCTTTCTCTCTAGCTATGACTTGAACCACTCTAGCCACTATCTAGGCTTCTTTCAACTCCTTTTAGCCATATCCAAGAGTTTTCGAGTGGTAGAACTCAAGTTAGAGCTCTAGAAAACAAGATAGGTCCAAACTAGTCAAGGTAAGTCTACTAATTCTTATTCTTTAGTGTTATTTTCTAATTTAAATTCTCCACTTTCTGTAACTTAAGTAAGAGTATTTCTAGGTCCTCTTGAGCCCTAAAGTCTATTTCTGTGCCTTAGAAATTAGTTTTGTGGAAGTAGAAGGCAAGAGCTTCAGTAAAAACTCAAACTAGTCAAGGTAAGCTATTTGTGGAATTTAGAATTGGTAATCTATTTCTTTTACTTTAGCTATATCAAAACTCATCTCTTGAACTTACTTAGTCCAATTCCAAAGTCTAATTTCAGTTTCGAGGCCTCTAACTCAAATTTGGGTTTAATTAGAAATTAATTAGAAAAGTTACAAAAATACGATTTTATGAAAATATTTAGATAAATGCCATAAAATTCTGACCTAAATTTATCTCAATCCTTACATCCAATTTCTACAAATCCAATTTTCTTTCTTAAATCACATTTTTATCCCCTAAAGTTTCATGACCATTGGATGAACATAGCAAAAATAATTGCAAAAATGCCACTATGTAACGAAAATGCTATAAAAACTCTTAAATGCTCACCAGAGCTTCTTGGCTGGAAATAGATAGCAGTGGAGAGTCAAGCAAAGTAGGAGGAGGCTTGGGCTTTAATTTGGTGGCGTGGGCGATGGGGCAACTTCTCGTCTTTCTCCCTTGCAACTGGCCATGCTACAGGCAGCATAGGTGGCCGGTGGAGGTTCATTGGTTGGCGGGCTTCAAGTTCAGCCAGAGCTTGTGGCCGGAAGAGTGCCAGCGGCGGCTGGGGAAGGCTGCAAAGATGGGGCTTCGTGGCTGTTTGTGAACGTGAGGGAGAAGAAGAAGAGAGGGAAGGAGAGAGAACACGAGAGAGTGAGGAAAATTAGGGATTTGGGGTTTTTGGGGGAATTATAACATGTGTCGCTTATGAGTTGGTGACCCAGCTACTCAAAATTACATTTTAATCCCAAGTTTCAAATTTTGTCTTCATTTAAGTCCTCAAAAATCTGATTTTGACCCCAACTTCAAATATTTCTATCACTTTAGACCAAATTTGAATTTAATTCAATTTCAACCTCTTTTATTTATTTTTAATTCTCAATTTTGTGAAAAGACCAAAATACCCCTTATAAAAGTCAAGGTTTTTATAGTTAAGGCAAGAAAGTAAGGCTGGAAAGGGGATGGTTATAGGAGATGATGCATCAATAAGGATCTACCTCCCAATGATATAAGGCTTTTTCGGGTGAAACCGAAGAGTAAATCCGTATGGGCCCAAAGATTGATAAGAATATATAAGCAAGTTTGATAGGTGATGATTTATAAATAAGGATTATCCCCAAATACTATGATCCCTTTTGGGGTGAAACCCAACAGCAAATTTGTGGGATCCATCTTCTAATGGTACGAAGTCTTTGGGTGTGAAACCTAGAAGCAAATCTATGCAGGCTTAGGCCTAGAGGGGATAATATCATACAAAATAACATTTCGTAAAAAAAAAAAAGGGTTATTGTTGCAATGAGTGCATAAGTCTTGGTATTCTACTGTGTAAGTTGAAAATTCAGAGTCTTATTTTTAACTGCTGTTATCAAACTATTTTGTCATGACTTATTTACATTAAATGTTTAATAGTTATGACAAAATGGTCATTATTACAATAATTACATAATTCAGGGGCAAATACTGTGTAAGTTGAAAATTCGGGAACCAAAGTGGTAAAATAAATATAATTGAGGAGCCACTACTATTATTAACTCTAATTTTAAAATATTTTAATTCAAACTTTTAAATTAAAGACTAAAAGATAATCTTTTAGTGTCTAAATTTAAAGATAAAGAGATAATTGGAACTTATTAATTTATTGATATTGATATTTTTAATACTTTTGCTATCAGAGAACTACATATGCATCGCATTCTTAATAAAGTTCAAATCTAACTCTTTTCTTACCTAAAAAAGGAAAAAATAATGTAGCCCACTTGATTTTTTTCTAGGAGTTGTTTTAACCACTTGTATATGTAGAGAACACCGGCCAACACGGCTCCAGTTGGGGTGAGCACGTAATGGCATGAAACAAAGGGTGAAGAAAAAATAAAATAAAATAACCAAATAAAGAAAAGCCCGTCATGCTCAACATTATTCTTGTACATATGTATATATACATACATATTTGTCACGGAATGAAGGCCAGAACAAGCTTTATCAATGGCCACTCCCCTTGATCAACAGCCGCACCATGAAAAACGATTCCGACGTCAATCTTCGACGTCAATTGTCGTAGTAATAGTTCCATTCCCAGATCAAGGCCATATGAACCAGCTCCTAGAATTCTCCCATGTGCTATCCTCGTACGACATCCCAGTCCACTACGTTCGCTTTACTCTCCACAATTCCCAGGTCAAGTCTCAAGCCTCATTCGCTCTTCACCACTTAACCAAAATACAATTCCACGACTTTCCAGCTCCTCGTTTTCCTTCTTCTCCGCCTAACCAGCGGGTCACCAAAACCGAGTTCCTCAAATCTAGACTTTCCTTTTTGAAAGCCATTACGAGCCTTCGCAAGCCTATTGCTGCCCTTTTCCGATCACTCTCTCCGACTGCCAGAAGACTTGTCGTTGTTTATGATACGTTAATGACTTCAGTGGTTAAGGATGTCTTTTCTTTACCAAACGCAGAAGCTTACTCTTTCGATTCTGCATCTGCTTTATCTTGCTTCGCATTTACATGTGATTTTTTGAGAAAAAATGAAAACTTTCCTGTAAAAAACCTTCCCTCTGGGGTTTCATGTTTCCCATATTTATTCCGAAAATTTATTGCTGACCAGATGCTTCTATCGAAAATATCCAAAGCAGGAAGTCTTTTCAACAGCTGCAGCGCTATTGAAGGACCTTTCCTTCAAGAGATTTTAGCAAACGACAAGGTTTTTGGAAAAAAGAAGACGTGGGCAGTGGGGCCCTTACTCCAATCAACAAAGTTTAAGGAGCTCAGGGATCAAGATAAATTTTTATTTGAGTTGCTAGACAAGCAAGAGCGAAACAGTGTCTTGTATATCTCTTTTGGAATAACAACTACTTTATCCGATGAAGAGATTAAAGAGCTTGCTCTTGGTTTAGAGCTGAGTGGTGTAAAATTTCTCTGGGTATTAAAAGATGCGGATGAAGCAAATATGTTGAGTAATGAAGAAGCGGGAAGACCTCGGCTTCCAGATGGGTTTGAGGAACGAATGAAGGGAATGGGAATGGTGGTAAGGGAATGTGTCAACCAAATGGAGATTTTGGGGCACCCATCGATAGGTGGCTTTATGAGTCACTGTGGGTGGAACTCTTGCGTGGAGAGCATAAGTATGGGTGTGCCTATTGCAGCCTGGCCAACTCACTCAGATCAACCAATAAATGCGGCGTTAATTACAGAGGTGCTCAAAGTTGGTGTGGCTGTGATGGAATGGAGGCAAAGAGACGAGTTGGTGACTTCGTCGATGATCGCCGAAGCTGCGAGGAAACTAATGGCGTCAGAAGAAGGAGATGAGATCAGGAAGAGAACTGAGGCAATGAGTAAGGCAGTAAACAGTTCTGTCTCTAAAGGAGGAGACAGTCGTTTGGAATGGGATTCTTTTGTTGCCCATATCACTAGAGAAGGCTTCGGTTTAAAACTGGTTAATTCACTAAAAAAGTATTCAACGCCTTATGTTTTGGGCTCAAACCTTCTTAATGTGAAAAAACAAACGTCTGTTTTTTGTTTTTTCCTTCCTTTCTTTTTTTTTATTTTTATTTTCAAAGAGTAGCATGCTTACATTCAGGTTAATTCTGTCGTATATTGTTGAGTTATTTGATTTTTATGTAAGTTAAAGCCACATTGTATTCTGGAGTTAAATATATATTGTTGAGACCATATATATTTTTTAATTCACGAATTGAAACTAGACAAGTTGAATAGTTATCTTGTATTGCAGACTTATTTGCTGTCTCAGATCCAGAATAAGTGAACGAGGGAATGATGAATGCACGTTTGCTACAACATTTTTTTTTCCAGAAACAAAATGCAAAATAATAAAAATTGTATTTCATTTGATTGGTGTAAAATGGAAACAGATCATAAATATATACAACAAAGTTTCAAAACAAGGAAGGAAAAAATATATACAGCTGTACAAACGGTATGAAAAATAAAGAACTGATTTGGGAGGGATCTGGAAGTATCACGAGGAGAATTGTGACAAATCAACCACGTATCAAGGTGAGAAAATATTGCTGCAGTAGTTGACTTGTCATATTGAGTTTCCATGACACTTGCCGTATTGAAAAAAGTGCAGTGGCTAATACTTCCCTCAAGTAAGGGGGAGGCTGTCCATAAAACGCAAATTGCAAAGAAGACTCCGAAATTCAGTACTAGCTAAATGTTTTCAAGGACATCCGCTAGCTTGCTTCTACGTGGGAACATAAGCGGTTTTGAGTAGATGTTGCCGTATTTTCTCACAAATAAAATGACAATTGGTCTATGATTCTTGAGATTGTGTGAATGCGTGGGAGGGAAGGATTTAAATCCTACTTAATATAAATTTCATAATAAAAATTTGAAAAAAATGACAATCCACGTGTGGAGAGCCAGCCAGCCTGGTCAGAATCAGCATAAGGTATAAGCTTAGTTTTTAATTATGTCGGCTGTGATTTCAGCTTAGAAACAATGCAAAAATAGTATTTTAAGGCACTCAAAAATATGCATCACTGCTGTAATTTTTTGAGAAAAAGAGGGGAAAATGGGACAGAGTTTTTTTCAAAGGGAGCTGATATTTATTCACTACGGGTCTGATTTTTTTAGATTCTGAAAACATAAAAAGAAATGCTAGAAGCTTCCTTGATACATATTGATCTTTTAATCTCAGCCTTATATTCGTTTATATCATAACCATTGATTTACATATAAACTAAGTGAGTAAAATAACTTAACCAGGGTAACCAAAAATAAACTGCAGTAGTACAATAAAATATATTAACATTCTCCCCTTTTAGTGTACTGCTCTTGAACTCCAAGTGCTCCCCTGAGCTGCTGAAACTTTGCTGTAGGAAATGCCTTGGTCAAGATATCTGCTACTTGTTCTTCAGACTTGCGATAGTTGAGCTGAACCTCTTCATTTTCAATGGCTTCTCTTATAAAGTGATACTTGATTGCAATGTGTCTGGTTCAGCTATGAAAACAAGGATTCTTTGCCATGGAAATTGCTGATTTGTTATCACAAAGCATCTCTGTCGCAGCTGGTTGCTTTTCTCTAATATCTTCTAAGATTCTCCTAAGCCAAATTGCTTGAGAAGTTGCTATAGAAGCTGACATATACTCTGCTTCAGCTGAGGACTGAGCAACTGATTGTTGCTTGATTGATAGCCAAGAAAAAACTCCTGAGCCAAGAGAAAAAATATAACCTGAGGTACTCTTCATATCATCTGCACATCCTCCCCCAATCACTATCACATAAGCCAACTAGCTTCATATTAGGATTTCTTCCAAATCTGATTCCGTAATTCATTGTGTCTTGAATGTATCTCAAGACTCTTTTCCCAACACCAAAGTGAACATGGCTAGGACTATTCCTAAACCTCGATAACAAATTCGCAGCAAACATAATATCTGGTCTAGTGGTAGTAAGATACAACAAGTTTCCAATGAAACTTCTATAGAATATTTCATCAACCTTCTTTTCACCATCTTCTTTCATTAACATTTCATTACAAACAAGTGGAGTGGTCACCGACTTGCAACTAAATATTCAGAATTTTTTTCAAAATTTTTTCAGCATACTTCTTTTGGCCAATAAAAAATCCATTATTATCTTGATGAATCTCCATGCCAAGAAAATGATGCAACAACAAATCACTCATTTCATACTTTTTCATCATCTCTATTTTGAAATCATTAATTATTTTCTCATTATTTCCAGTAAACACCAAATCATCAACGTACAAGGCAACAATAAGAATATTAGACTCACCTTGTTGCTTCACATACAGTGTTGGCTCATTTTCGCTTTTGCTAAATTCTTTTTTAAGGAACTAACTATCAATCTGGCTGTACCATGCTCTTGGTGCTTGCTTAAGTCCATACAAAGCCTTTTTTAGCTTATAGAAATTTTCTTCTTCTCCCACAACTCTATAGCCTTGAGGTTGTTCGATATACACCTCTTCTTTTAATTTTCCATTCAGAAAAGCTGATTTGATATCAAGTTGGTATAATAACCAACCCTTTTGAGCAGCAAGAGCAATAACAATTCTCATAGTGTCTAAACGAGCAACCGGAGCAAATGTTTCATGAAAGTCAACACTAGGCTGTTGTGCATAACCTTCAGTAACTAGCCTTGCTTTGTTTCTTTGAACTGAGCCATCAGAATTGTATTTCACCCCAATAACTTCTTTAGTTTTTGGCCTAGGAACAAGTTCCCAAGTCTGATTCTTTTGGATAACATCAATCTCCTTTTGCATAGCCTTCTTCTAACATTTTTCTTTCACAGCTTCTTCAAAACTTTCTGGTTCAACAATACAAAAATTACATCTTTCATATACATCACTCAAACTTCTCATCTTTCTTGGGGTTGAGCTTGGTGAGGATGAATTTGAGCTTGAGGGACTGCTTGGTGATGATGGTGAGCTTGGTGGAGTTGAATCTTCCAAATGTTCTTCTTTTTCAACGGCTGATTCTTGAGGTAAAATGATTAGAACAACAACTTTCTCTTTTTCTTCTTTCTCCCAATTCTATGTAGAAATCTCATCAAACAAAATATCACAGTTGATAATAACTTTTTTGTTCTTCAAACTGTACAATCTATAGCCTTTTGATTGTGAGCTATAATCAATAAAGATACACTTTTCACTAGCTTCATCAAGCTTGTACTTTTTTTCTTTTGGAACTTGAGCATAGCATACACAACCAAAGACTTTCAGATGCTTCACAGATGGTTTTCTCCCATTCCAAGCTTCTATGTGATTTTATTAAATGAAAATATAATAAAATATTAATTTTTCGAAATTCAAGAAAAATCGAGTATTAGATAATTTCGTTTTGATCCTCAAGTCATTATGAGTTCCATATCCATTAAAAACTCGTATTAGTTTGTAATTACTTAAGAAAAATGCACATTAAAGTTCAAAAAAATTTCTAGCTATCTCATTTGGTTACGTGTTGAGAAATCATAAATTTTGGTAAATAAATTCAACTGAAAATTTTAGATTATTATCCAAAATAATTTATATTAAATCACTTTTAGTTTCATGTGCTCAAATTGATAATAAAATCATCGTCATACATCCATTGTAACCCTAGCTTAACCATATTGTCATATACGGCTAAACTAGGAAGTGTTATTCTTTCTTGAAACATATCTTTAGTTTATAAAAAGGTGGGCAAATTTGAACTTTCTAAAACTTTTAAACGAAGCAACTGCGTGGCATTACTTGCAAAAAGTATCTTTACAAAGTGTACAATCAAAAGAAGTTTTCACTAGTCCATTTTGTCATCAGCAGTAGTATTTATATTACACCAAAATATCTCAAAACAAAAACGTTACCCACAGTTCGAGCTCGTCCACATCTGTATGATCATGGCGACAAAAGGCAGGCCAGGCAACCAGCTAGTCAATAGTAAAATGTATCCCCTCATCTACATCACAAGACTAAAATGAGCTAAAGCTCAGTAAGTAAAAACTATGCATGCTTATGTATGCTTTAAAATCTCAAAAAGTTCCCATTGTACCCTTTTCTTTCTTAAACATTTGGGTCTATGCATTTCCTTTAAAAACATTTA
>JXTC01000084.1:14156-24426 GCA_002914845.1 Trema orientale | reverse complement strand
CCATAAGGTAATTATTCATACCAAATTTATATTCGGAGACTTTATAAGTTTCTCTATCCAATGTAGGATTATAATAATAATCCCAAATAATCAATCACCTCCAAAGACTTTCTAAGTCTTTGGTACAAAGGGAAGTCGTATGGAAATAACTCAATATCTAATACGTAAGAAAAACCAGTAATAATACTACAATATCTCAGAATAAGATTTCAACAGAATAGATCGTCTCCGCGGCAACGCCTGTCTCTTATCAAATCTTATTTCATTTTAATATCAAAATAATTTTCGAAAATATTTTTGAAAACATGCAACACAAAACAAGGGGCATACAGGAATACTACACTAGTTCACAATGAGATCACACCTTAGCCATAGGTAAACCAAACCTGAACTCTGAGTATTTCTTGTTGAAAATATAATAGAAAGAGTTTAACAACTCTCTATACAAATCTACGAGTGAACCAACCTCAAATACAATCAATTATACCACCATAATGATGCTTGGGTTCACCTCAAATCAAATAATAAGCTACATGCTCAATTCAATACTAATAACTCAATAAGAATCTCCATCAAGTGATTTAACCATGCCAATTCTCTTCAAAATGTAATTAAATATGATAGAAGTTTTTCTTAAAATCCCAAAACTTTCCCAAAGTTTTAAACATTACTCTCCAAGAAATTCATAAGCACATCTTTTTTTTGTTTTTTGTTTTGGCAAATCACAAATGCAACATGTTTTTATGAGTCTTTGTTTATAAAAAACTCTAAGTAAGGCATGCTTCAATAAGATTATCTTTGTGTTTTATAACTTAAAAGTCTCCACACTCTAGCAATTTTATTAAAAATAGTTTTGGAAAAATAGTCTAGTTTGTCATAGTTAAACTTTTTGATTTAAGTAGGTAGATATTTTTTCTTTTAGCCTTACTCAAATTATAACTTAAATAATCCCAAAAACTCAATTTACGTTTTCAGATTAAATACTACACATTAATTTGTATAACTCAATTTCTATTAAACACCAAATCAGGCATACTCATTCATAGTTTATATTCACTTGAAAATCTAATTTCATAAATTTAAAAGTTCTAATAAAAATGCTATGCATTAATATGTACTACCTAAGTCTCTTCAAGACTTAGGTATTCTAAACTAATTTATTTCGATTTGAAACCCAAATGAGACATCATCCCAAGTCTCTAATACAGGAGTTCTTAACACCTAGGATACCAAATTAAATCAATCATGCAGATGCACAATTATCCAATTGAAACTATCAAGGTAGGGTTAACCTAACTTGACTTAACCAATAAAAAATCATTTATTTCTCAATAAGGATTTAACAATCCAAAATTCACCAATATCATATACACATTACTAAAATAGGTCATATACATAAATGGAAGCTTCAAAGCATAAGCATGTCTAATTAACAAACCATAATAACAACGGTTTACAAGATCTCTAAACTAGGATTTAAATTCTAATATTCTTTTCATTCACAGAAGATTCTAAACCGGATTCCATTAACAAATTTTTTTTTTTACTTAGCGAAATTCATGTAACAAGATATTGTAAATATGGCATCTTTGACACATACAATTCTTCCAAAAATTTATACTTATAACGAATTAATTCATATCAAAAATTTTCTTTAAAATCAAACTTGTTTCTCGAAGTTGCCATATAAAATTTTTCCATAAATATCCCATGTTAAGTTCTAAGTCAACTTGTAAATATATACGTGAAAATAAATTTTAGCTTATAAGTCAAGTACCAAGAATATCTACCACATTCAAATCTAGAAATATACTTGGAACCTTCAGTTTATAAAAACTTTCTTAATCTAAATAATTCTCAAACTAGCACTATCAAATCTAAATTAATTATTACCATAACTAAATTTTATATGCACCAAGATTCAAACTTTACAATAGTGCAACCTTACAAACATCCAATTTCAAATAGCTTATAAGTTTAAAAACAATTCATTACTTGAAAAAGTGAATCACCTTTACCTATCTGATATTTAAAATATCCATGGTTCCTTAGAAAATAAAGGTATGGAATTTTATCGATCATTGCGGCCTATTTCGTTCCAAACCATATTAATCAATTTTGAAAATCCAAGAATTAGCTACCATGAAAATGATTCTAAATTTCATTAAATTACCAATGACCAGTTAATTTCTTACTCAAGGATTACAAAGCTGATATATTTAGGAAAAAAATGTAAGTCCGAAAGAAAACCATATCTAGGTGCACAATTCCGTTTTTTTTTTTTAGAAAATTTTCTCAGTCCATTAATCGTGAAAAATTTTCCAATTCCAAAAGCTTTACCTTGGAAAGACAAGTAAATTAGGTACGAAGCTATCAAGTAGGCAAAATAAATTATTTCAAGTAAACGATTAACAATGATACACAATCATGATTCAGTAATTCAGACAAAACCAAATAGTCAAAGAATTTCTAATGAAATTAAATTACTTTATTCTACCAATGCACAATTATAGCCAAACTTAGTGATATAAGTATAACACCACATTTAAGCAAACTCAATATATATATATATCATACAAATTTGTTAATTAAAGAACCATAAGTTGCGTAAAGATATTACCCATTTGAACATTTTAATATAAGCATTAACCATAAATTATTCGAACCGAGGAATTAAAAGTGTACCAAAATCTCGAAAGTTAAATCACATCCCAAAAGTTACGAAATACCGACTTAATCTAAGATATTTAAAATGTCTAGCATAAGTTTGCTATTATAAAACCTTCAAGGTTCACACATAGCTCACTACCCGAATGAACCTAGGAATATAAGTACGAATGTCTATTTGAATTAAAGAATTTGCATAGAAGTAGAATGCACTAGTCTCATATCAATGCCAATACCTTTAAGACTAGAATTTCTGGTTTATAACCATCTCAAGAAAACTAGAGTTTCACTCTAGAGAGATGAACGAAGGATTCAGAATGAATCAGAACAAAGACAGCATATTTAAGCAATTCCTAAGTGATGTGTGAGGTATTTATCAAATACTTTCCAAAATCTCTTTCTAAACAACAAAATATCACAAGCAAGATCCCAGATGGATCTGAAGCCTGCAGCTCTGATACCATTTCTGTCACGACCAGAAATCCAAAGCCGCGACTAATAGTAATTTTAAGTAAAAATATAATAAAATATTAAATTTTCAAAATTCAAGAGAAATCGAGTATTAGCTAATTTCGTTTTGATCATAAGGTTATTATGAGTTCCATATCCATTAAAAACTCGTATTAGTTTGTAATTACATAAGAAAAATGGTCATTAAAGTTCAAGAAAATTTCTAGTAATCTCGTTTGGTTACTTGTGGAGAAATCATAAATTTTTATAAATAAATTAAACTGAAAACTTTAGCCTATTGTCCAAAATAATTTACATTAAATCACTTGTAGTTTTAAGTCCTCAAATTGATAACAAAAACATCCCCATACATCCACTTAGTAACTTCCCTCATTCTAGGATCAGCATAATATTTCTGTCTATTCTGAACACTTTATAACTTTTTAGGAATCTTTTTTACTGCTTCAGTTGTTTCTCTTACTAATTCTAGACCAAAAAATTTCCTTTCTCCTATCTTATCCCAGTGAATTGGAGATCTACGTTTTATTCTATATAATATTTTATATGGAGGCATTTCAATTGAAGCTTGATAACTATTATTGTAGGCAAATTCTATCAGTGGCAAGTACTTGCTCTAAGATCCATGAAAATTCAATACACAAACTCTAAGCATATCCTGAAGAGTCTGTATAGTCTCATTGTCTATTTGTTTGAGGATAAAAAGCTATACTGAATGCCAGTTTCATACCCATAGCATCCTGAACTCTCTTCTAGAATTTTGAAGTGAATCTAGAATCCCGGTCAGAAATGATAATCTTTGGAATACTATATAGTCTAATAATTTATCAAACATACAACTGAGCCAACTGATCAAAGCTATAAGTTACTTTAATCAGCAGGAAATAGGCTGACTTAGTATATCTATACACAATCACCTAAATAGCATATCCTTTATCTGTCCTAGGAAGTCCAACAACCAAATCCATATTAATATCTTTCTATTTCCATTGTGGCACATGTATACGCCTCAATGTACCAGCAGATCTTTGATGTTCAGCTTTAACTTGCTGACATATGAGGCATTGCTCTACAAACTTAATCACATCATTCTTTATACCTAGCTACCAATAATACATTTTCAAATCTCTATAGATCTTTGTAGCACCTAGATGTACAAAATAGGGAGTAGTGTGAGCTTCTGTTAATATCTCTTTTCTAATTATTCCATTAGGTACACATAATCTATTTATATATCTGATTACACTATCACTAGAAATCTAGAAGACCACCTCCTTTCTAGACTCTATCTTAGTCTTTAGACCTGTTAGATAGGGATTCATATTTTAGCCTTGCTTGATTCTCTCTAAAATTATAGATTGTTGTGTAAGAGCTACTAATTTCTCCATTAAACCTATAGGCACAATCTCTAATTCTAGTCGATGCAAATCCATCAAAAGATATTTCTGATCAATATATTTAAGTGATATAGTAGCTAATGACTTTCATAGAGCATTTGCAACCACATTAGCTTTCCATGGATGATAGTTAATCTCACAGTCATAATCTTTCACCAGTTCAAATCCCTACTCCTTCAAAGGAAGGTTAAATAAGGACCTACAAGTTTCTCAGTACATTTCAGGTCACCATTTACGATTTCTTTTTCTTTTCTAATTTTTTTTTTCATTTTGTTTTGTTTCAATTTGTTGGAACATATACTTTAATGTGAAAAGTCCTTGGGTGGTGTTTCAGAAGATTGATGGCAGGTCATTTTCTTTCTTTCTCCTTTTCGTTTTTTCCTTATTGTTTATTATCCAAGTTTTATCTCCACGCATTTTTTACTTTTCTTTTAGGGGATTTTTTTTTTTTAAATATGGATTTTAGTCAAATAAGTGCCTGATATGATTTTACTCAAATTTTAGTAAACTCAATGCCCGATCTGATAATATTTAAACACCGGTTAACATAAATTTCACAGTTGAAGACCCAATACCCTAATCCCTTATCAAACATAGGACAGTACTTGTAATAGCCCAGATTTTTTAAGGGTATTTAAGTAATTGGCCTACCAAAAAATAAAAATAAAACCCGAAGCTTAGAAGCTTCATGATATAACCCTCCCCATCCCCAACTCATCTTCTTCATCTTCTTCGGCTCCTTCCCACCTCTCCAACCCGTGCACCATCACTGCCTACCTTGTTGCCGCCGCACCAGCAGCAGCCGTCGCCAGAAGAATGGCCTTGGATAGCCGCATGTGACATGGAGAATTGAGGGAGCTCGCTTCCTCGTGGGAATCCAACGGCCCAAGCCAAAGTTGAGCCACCCAGACTCCAATTAAGGCTTCTTCGACCACCAGCTGCCGGATAGTGCCGCCTCTCACCAGATTTGGTGAGTTTCTCAAACTTTTAGCCATTTTACTAATTAAAATTATGACATTTTTGTAATTAGTTCTGAATGGGTTGATGTATTAGAAACTTTTGGTTTGAAATTGGTATAAATGGAGTTATAAGGAAAAGAGAATGATGGATGTGAAGTTGGATATGATTTTAGGACATTTTCCAGATTGAAGATGATATTTTACTAATTATTTTATGAAAAGTTTGGAATAAATGGCCCAATTATTTAAGTTAGAACACCGAAATGGACTTTAGAGGTCAAATTCAAGATGAGTGGACTCGAGTAACAAATTGTGATGTATGACACATATATGTCCGGTCGGACATGCAAATCGAGACAGGAGGAGCTCAAGTTTTTCCTCAATTTGCATGCCGAGTCCTAGGATTGCATCGAAGTTGGAATTAAGCAAATTTTATATCTAACTTAACTAATTTGGATGTATAGATCACAATGATGACGTCCAAACTAAGCTAATTTAGATCCTAATTTGCCCATTGCCCTTCAAATGACCCTAGGAAACTATCGCGAACCCTAGTATCAAGTTGTTGTTACTCAAGAGAGGTAGGAATTTGATCACTTACGTTTGAAACTAGTCTTTATTAGAAATTGATTTGAATAAGTTTGAGTTCTTAACACTTAGGATACTAAATTAAATCAATCATGCAGGTGCCCAATTATCCAATTGAAACTATCAAGGTAAGGTCAACCCAACTTGACTTAACCCATGAAAAATCATTCATTTCTCAATAAGGATTTAACAATCCAAAATTCACCAACATCATATATACATTACTAAAATAGGTCATATACATAAATGGAAGCTTGAAAGCATAAGTATGTCTAATTAACAAACCATAATAATAACGGTTTACAAGATTCAAACTAGGATTTAAATTCTAATATTCTTTTCATTTACAGAAGATTCTAAACCGGATTCCATTAACAGTTTTTTTTTTTTTTTTTACATAGCAAAATTCATGTAACAAGATATTATAATTATGGCATCCTTGACATATATACAATTCTTCCAAAAATTTATACTTACAACGTATTAATTCGTATCAAAAGTCTTCTTTGAAATCAAACTTGTTTCTCGAAGTTGCCATGTAAAATTTTTTCATAAATATCCCGTGTTAAGTTCCAAGTCAACTTGAAAATATATACGTGAAAATATATTTTAGTTTATAAGTCTAGTACCAAGAATATCTACCATATTCAAATCTAGAAAGATACTTGGAACCTTTAGATTATAAAAACTTTCTTAATCTAAATAATTCTCTAGCTAGCACTATCAGATCTAGATTAATTTAGTGCCATAATTAAATTTTATATGCACCAAGATTCAAACTTTACAATAGTGCAATCTTACAAACATCCAATTTCAAATAGCCTATAAGTTTCAAAACTATTCATTATTTTAAAAAGTGAATCACTTTTACCTATTGATATTTAAAATATCCTTGGTTCTCTTGAACATGAAGGTATGGAATTTTATCAGTCATAGCAGCCTATTTTGTTCCAAACCATATTAATCAATTTTTAAAATCCAAGAATCAGCTACAATGTAAAAATGGTTCTAAATTTCATTAAATTACCAATAACCAATTAATTTCTTAGTCAAGGATTATAAAGCTGATATATTTAGGGGAAAAAAATGTAAGTCCGAAAGAAAATCGTATCTAGTTGCACAATTTCATTTTTTTTGTTTGAAAATTTTCTTAGTCCATTAATCGTGAACAATTTTCCAATTCCAAAAGCTTTACACTGGAAAGACAAGTAAACTAGGCATGAAGCTATCAAGTAGGCAAAATAAATTATTTCAAGTAAACGACTTACAATGATATACAATCACGATTCAGTAATTCAGACAAGACCAAATAGTCAAAGAATCTCTAATGAAATTAAATCACTTTATTCTACCAATGCACAATTAAGGCCAAACTTAGTGGTAGTACAACACCACATTTGAGCAAACTCAATATATATATCGTACAAATTTATTAATCAAGGAGCCATATGTTATGTAAAGATATTACCCATCTGAATATTTTAATATAAGCATTAACCACAAATTATTCGAATGAGGAATTAAAAGTGTACAAAAATCCCGAAAGTTAAATCACATCCCAAAAGTTACGACACACCGACTTAATCTAAGGTATTTAAAATATCTAGCACAAGTTAGCTATTATAGAACTTTCAAGGTTCACATATAGCTCACTATCCGAATGAACCTAGGAATATAAATACGAATGTTTATTTGAATTAAAGAATTTCCATAGAAGTAGAATTCACTAGTCTCGTGTAAATCCCAATACCTCTAAGACTAGAATTTCTAGTTTATAACCATCTCAAAGATACTAGAGTTTCACTCTAGGGAGATGAATAAAGGATGCGAAATGAATCAGAACAAAGACAACATATTTAGCCAATTAATAAGTGATGTATGAGATATTTATCAAATACTTTCCAAAATCTCTTTTTAAACAACAGAACATCACAAGCAAGATCCCAGATGGATTTGAAGCCTGCAGCTCTAATACCATTTCTGTCACGACTAGAAATCCAAAGCCGTGACTTTTAGTAATTTTAAGTGAAAATATAATAAAATATTAATTTTTCAAAATTCAAGAGAAATCGAGTATTAGATAATTTTATTTTGATCCTACGGTTACTATGAGTTCCATATTCATTAAAAACTCGTATTAATTTGTAATTACTTAAGGAAAATGCCCGTTAAAGTTCAAGAAAATTTCTACCTATCTCATTTGGTTACTTATTGAGAAATCATAAATTTTGGTAAATAAGTTCAACTGAAAACTTTAGCCTATTATCCATAATAATTTACATTAAATCACTTGTAGTTTCAAGTGCTCAAATTGATAACAAAAATATCCTCGTACATCCACTTAGTAGATTTACTAATCTTGGCTAAATAATTGAACAAGGAAAGAAAGACAGCAGAGTATGAATACCCACCAGGGATTAAGAGTAGAACTGTATATACAAGATGCACAGTTTGTCTATCCATCAAGACGAGTACCTTAAATAGTCAAACACTTGAAAGTGGAAGAAGTAGGGGGGGTGAGCATTCACATGTTCAGTAGAAATTCAATTATATTTTTAAATAGATGCAATTTTTACCAAACTTACATGGTTAATACCTTTTCTAAAATCCATTTATAAACCAAATTTATAAAATATTGATATCTCGAACAACCTCATATTCAAAACCAAAACCAAATCCACAAAATTGTACATATCATAAATCAACCAAGTATATGAGTCAGCCCTCATCCTCCCATCACGGCTCCGTAATACCTCTGTAGCAGAGGTACCCAGCATCCTGACACTACCCATAGGGATATCAGCCAAATAACTTGCGCATGGGCCTAGATCTTTCACCTATCATAACAGCAACTCGCCAGTGAGCCTTAAACGAGCTTTAAATCCAAGAATTACAAAAACGTCTATTTTTGGAATTAATTTGAAAAACGTCCACTTTTTCCGAAGTATTTATAAAAATATAATCTTTGCTAAAAATTTATAAAAGTACTTTTCAGAAAATATTTCAGCAACTATCATTATCACAAATTACATAGGAAAATATTACTTTCGAAAATATTTGGAAAATTACCAATTTTGCTAACTATTTGTAAAATCGTCATTTTTGCATAAATATTTCAAAAAATAACACTTTTCAAATTTCAGCCCAAAGCCCAGTCTCACTAGTAATAGATTTCTACCCAGTACATTTTGGTTTGCAAGAATACCATTTTTTATTCTGAATTAGAAAAATACCATATTTTTCGATTCGAAAATTAACATGTTTCTGGATATCATTTTAACTTCTACTAACCGTAATTTTTCATAATTTTTAACTCTCTTTCACCTCATATAATTACCTCAGATAAAATAATTACCTAATGAAATATTTTGGTAAAAGGCCCTAACAATGAAAATCTTACCGACAGTGAGTTAACAGCCAAAATTGGTTGGGAAATGACGGCGACGACGAGACGAATTAAATGGTGCTAGAGGTGAGTCAAACAGAAATCTGACGGAGTTCCTGCGAGCAAAAAACCAACCAGCGACCAGAATCTTCGAAGGCTTTGTTTTCCGACGACCAGCGGTGTTTCACGGCGGGGATGGCCGATGTGTCTTCGTCGGCGACTGGCAGTGGGCGTGGGTTGGCGCGTTTGGTGGCTAGGGTAGCGGTGGCTTATCGGCAAAACTTCTTTTTCTCTTTCTTTCTCTCTCTCTCTTAAGCCCCTCATGTGAAGAAGATGAAGAAATCTAGGAGTTTTTACGCAATTATTTGATACTTTAGTACCCATTATTAAATTCTAGATATTTTGAATTTTAAAATCCGAAAATCCTTTAGTACAAGTTTGCTATTGGTTGTATAATACCCATTTTATCCCTACTAAATACCGGATTTTACAAAAGCATATTATACATACTATACAATTATACTTGAGATCATATTTTCATCATGGTAATTTCGTTCAATGGCGAGTTACTGCATTGCTAGGTAAAAGACTTAGGAACCCAAACAAAGTACTATTTAATATATCATTAGATTAGTGTAAAAGGTTGGATACTTTAGTAAGGGTACACAGGATTATAATAGGAGATTGAGTGCTCATTCTATCTTGTCTGAGTAATGCTATGTACATTGATGTGCTTTTTGTTCTCTTTTAAGTATGTGAAATGTAAACAAGATCAAATTCATATATGGACACTTGGATCCTTTCAT
>JXTC01000083.1:985637-1002818 GCA_002914845.1 Trema orientale | reverse complement strand
TTAACCATTTTTAGTGCAAATAATCTCAGATGGTATACCGAACCAATTTGCAAAGCAAAGTGAGGGGGTTTAAGGATAATCCAGTTGATGATCTACTAACAGCTACTTTGAAGGTTAAAAGAAATTTTATTTCATTTAATACTGACATTACACATTGGTTGTTATTTGATGGCTGAGAGTTTTGCGAAGGTATCAATAATTTTTTTGTTTTAGCTTTAATAATACATCTAATGATTACATTTCATATATTGAATATACAATTTAGGCCCTTATAGAGATAACAAAGTAGGGGTATTGACATCCCTGAGAAGATTTTCTTTTTGAATCAAGAACTCTGAGTGCCAGCGAGAGTGCTACAACTGTGGACACAGATTTTGATGGTCATCTATATTTAATACTTTGTTCTTGTTCCAACTAGAAAGTTCGTGATGATTATATCATCTTGTTCATTCTTTTTCACAGACTTATATTCAATTTCTTAATAAATTAATACGACTTTCTTTAAAAAAAAAAAAAAAAAACCATTTAACAGTTTTATGCAGATGTGGAGCAAATTGGTAATAGATATCTATTATAATCTCCGGTTTCACGAAGAATAAATCAAATTGGTCACTCTGAGTAACAATGATTTATGTGCAAGAGGTTCGCCTTCTACCTAACTACTATAGTTTTACATTCATATGATTGAACTCTGAAGTTTCTCTAACAACACATTTAACTTTTTCTCAAGAAATAGTGAGTTTCTATATTGAAATTATTAAACTTAATAGCATAGAAGTTGTTGACAGTTGGTGCTTACTTGCTATGTTATCTTAGGGCTTTTAACATGATTACTGGACTGTTGCATTGGGAGCTGCTACCGAAAGCGAGGTATTATATATGGTTGTGTCATACTTATGATTCTTCACGGCAAAGAGTTACTTTGTATGTGCATATGAGTCATCTTTATTGATATAGTGAAATAAGCAATTTTCTTCTCTTGAACTGAAACCATAATTATTTTCATTTATTTAAAAGGACAACATCTTTAGACTTATTTCAAGGTTTGTACGTGTTATATTGACTCATTTTTATCCATTTAGGCTATGCTAAAATATTTAGATGCCAACCTATTGTATAATGCTATATCTAGCTATATATGAGGTCATTATTCCTTGAATTTCCCTTATTTGTCATTTACAGGGCTACAAATGATCAGGTACGATGACAAATCAACTTTATTACATGAATTGTAACTACCATTTACTGGAATGTATTATTTTCATAAGAAATGTGAATCCCATAATATATAGCAAAGAGTAACTTTGTAAAGATGTAGGTTTTAAAAATCAAATAATTTAAATGTCACCAAGCAAGCCCTTAATAATTTCAGATAAGATGTAGGTTTCTATGAGGAAAAAAAATTGTATACATAATGTCGCTTGCCTTATATAGATCGATTATCTTCTGACAGGTGGTTTTTGGTATTTTAGTTGGATGTAGCGACTTGTTCACCTGCTCGAGATATTGGATCTATTTATGTGGCTTAGGGCTACTCCATCCTCATTGGAGCAGTAAGTAGATACCAGTAATGATGTTTTTTTTTCTTTTTCCTCCCCAATAATACTCATTAAATAGTGATGAAAGCAACTTCTATGGGTTGATAAAATATTATTTTTCACTCTACAAAGCTAATATTTAAAATACAATGCTGAATATTCTGATACCTATCGAAGATTTAGGGACTTTCTATTATTAGCGTAACAAAAGACTTGACTAAAAGACCAAATGAGATAGTTTGGAGAAATATTGGCTACCACAGAACACAGAGAGACGATAACTATAGCAGAGATTGATTATTCACTTGTTGAGTTTCGAAGGTTGTGTTACCCTTGCATGTTTTTTTCTTTTTATTTTTCCTATTCAATAATGTCTTCAATTTTCCTTCCAAAAAAAAAATAATAACGTCTTTCAATTTGTAGAATTATCGTTATTGTATTGTTACATATTTAATAACGATTTTGTTTCAAATTATTCAGCTAAAACCTGCTGTTACGAAGGCAGTGACGAGATGATCTCTACCAATTGGTAGATGCCTAAAGATTGAACTCTGAATGATTGAATCTGAAGCTGGTAGAAGCCTCTTATAGAATAAGGAGGTTCTAATTAAAAAAGGTTTGTACTAATACATGTAATAAGATGATCTTAACTTTTGCTATATCTTTTATGATCTTTATGAGATTTGGATGCTATTAGGAAACTAACCCTTTTAAATTCGAACTTATGAATTGGAAGGTGAGAAAACATAGCCATATGAAAGGACGAAAAGATAATCAGTTTGTAATCATCAATTTATTCAACAATATTGACGTATTTTCCATTGGTATATAGTTTCTTACTCAAAATCTCTATCACATGGCAATGTAAATATGTTCTTTAACATGAACTCAGAGAATATATAGTTCCATTTTCATTTTTTATAGAAGGGCATTAGTATTGTATTTTGTCTATGCAATGGACTTTGACTAATCTGGTTTATCCAGATATGTTACCAGTCATAACTTCTGACCTTTAAGCAATTACCCATGTCCCTGCTTTAATAAAGGTTTATGGAATTGGTAGGGTAAGCATTACGTCTCTTGATGATCTCCTTAATGGACTCGAAACACTCTTCTGAGTATGGTTAACTATGAAAGAGACACATTTGTGGTAATATAGTATAAACCGACTTAAGAGAGAGAAGAGACGAAAGTGCAAGTAATAGAATAAGCCGAAAGTGCAAGTAATAGAATAAGCCTTTCTCCAATGACAGGCCAAGAGGAGAGAAAGCAGAAAAGCACGTGCAATGCGCGTGCTCTCCTTTTATTAGTATATATATATACATATTTATTCGGATACACTACCAAAACAATGTCTATTCGTACATAAAACTTATATCTGATGAATCATTTTTTTCTAAATTTAAATAAAAGGGCACTACTGTAGAACTTTTATTCTAAGTTTGATATTTTTTCACAATTAAATAATATATGTATGAATTCCCCTTTCAATGATTAGCTCAGGTGAGTTTGACAATCGTATAGTTTATTGATTCTTCAGAATTTATTTATTCGAATTAATATATATTGAAAATATATAGTATTTGCTGCAGTTAATTAGCTTGAGAACTGGTGTTCTTATAAAGTATATCTAGCCAATCAAACTCGACAAATTAATATTTTAAGCGGACTCCTAATTATCCTAGCTACTTCAGTACATATAAAACTAAAATTGTTTACTTTAACAAACTAAAGAGGTCGATTAAATGAAATAATTATTTACCGGGGTCATATTATATATATGATAATGGATCACATGACCACTAAAATATAAGCACATCTCGATCGACTGTTAGCTAGATTTCTTCCCAGTTTGCTTTATTTCTCTTTGAGCCACCGGAAAAAAAAAAAAAAAAAAAAAAGTTGACTAATATACGGATTAGTATATAATAAATTATTTCATCAGTCTATAGTTTTAGTCAGCAAAGTGAATTATAATTATGACCTGCACTTGTTTGGCAATACCATTATCATCACGTCAGGACCTGTAAAGGTTTCTTTACTTTTTTGCTTTTCTCTTGAAGGACATTCTCTCTCTCTCTCTCTCTCTCTCTCTCTCTCTCTCTCTCTCTCCATAAATATAAATTATAAATATTTACACACAAATTAATATACTAAGAAACTACTAGATCTGATTTGAGCCTATACTACAAGTTATATATGATGATTAATCATCAGAAAAAAAAAAAAAAGAAGAAGGGCGAGTAAATAACCTATTAAGTATTAACGGAATATGGAATCTGAAGTACTTTAACAAAAGTTATGAAGTTGAAGGTGGAATTGGACTTGGGGTTTAAAACGGCTGAGACAATTAACGGTACTTGTAAGTAATATTCTTAAAAACTTGAAAACATAAGACGGCTTGGTACTTATCAGTACTATCTTAATCTGAATTAGTTACTTCATTCATCGATCTGGTGAAGCACATGACGTTATTTCAATATTTTAATACACGGACGGAGAAGTGAAAAACAGTCCAAATGCAAGCCGCCGTAGTTGATCAATGCAAAAGTCTGAAATTAAAATATAAATAATGATGATATACTGATGATAAGGGGGCCGTTTGTTTCGCCCATTCTATTCCATTGGAATGGAAAATTCATTTGAATGGGTGTTTGTTTCAACAATTCTAAATTTTCCATTCAAATGGTCTTTTAGAATGAGTGTTTGTTTCAACAATTTAGTTTTTCCATTCAAATGGTTCATCAGTCACATCAACTATTTGAATGGATTTTTGTGTCTTGGATAAGAATGGAGGGAAAGAGGTGTTTTTGAATGGTCCATTCCAATACTCCCATTCTAATTATAACCCATTCCACTATTTTTTCCATTCAAATGTCTTCCATTCCAATTATAACTCATTCCACAATTTTCATTCAAATACACACATTCAAATAGGCGAACCAAACGGGGCCAAGGTTACTCTTTAGTCTTTACTCACGAATATATTAGTATAAGGTTAAGGAACTTAATTAGATCAAGGCCCACATTAATTCATTCATAATAAAACAAATCTAAAAGCTGTTTATTTGATTAATAAATTAAGGAAAGAGGGACCACCACCAGGTTTTAAACTATTAAGAGGAGCCAGAGCGCCACTACACATTAGATTGGCCTAATTATCCTTGTACATATAAATATAATCAAATGAAAAATGAAAAGCATAAGCAAGTTGGCGATGGCTTTTACAATAATGGCGAGAAAGCCGAATGTGAAACGAAATGGCCCATGTGGCATGTGCTATAGAATATAGACAATTAGACATTAGACACCCGCTCCATAATATTTGTCGTCTTCTTCCGAATCTTTTTCGATGCAAACCGACTTTAACAGGATCCCTCTCTCCTCTCATTGCTACTTCCTTCTTCTTTTTTTTCTTTTCTTTTTTTTTTTTTTCTTCAGTGTAGGAAAAGAAGAGTTTATAGTATGGCTCTTTAGTCATTATCAATATATTTTTGTTTGAACTTTGACGACCCCATGAATCCTAATATAACCTTATGAGCTACCTTAACGAGAATACGAAGAGTCCAATTTCTTTAGGTTATATGTAACCTCCCAACTTGTGGTTGGAAATGGCCCCAAATGATTGAACCACGCACAACAGTACGCACTACAGTACTTGTTCCGTGGGATCCACACCAAAATTATACTAATGTAGGCCGAAAGAACAGAAACATTAAAATGGACTTTTGTTTTTGCTTCGGATGGTCAAGTGGGAAATTGAGCTAAATAATTAATAATTAACAATAAAATACTATATTTTTAACCCTTTTTTTTTTATACAAGTAAGATTTTTCTTGTTTGTATCTAAAAGAAACGTATATGATTCAAACTTTGAAATATAAGGTGATGGTGCTGGACCACCGGAAGTTCACGTAAGGTGACGACAAATGTAACTTAACTCCTAGAGTCGAGTAAAAGAATATTGTAATATTGCATGCACACTGACGTGGATATCATCACGTGAAACATCTCCACGTGGACAAGTGGATGGCTGCCACAGTCGAACCAATAATTTACAAGCGCATTTTGCGGATTGAGGCCCAACTCGAGATGGGCCCCGTGACACGTGAACATGTCCTCTAATATCTGTACAGATTAGTGGAGCCCAATAAAGCGCACCTCAAATGTCTTTCTCCATGGAAGCAAAAACTCTCATTCTATTTCTCCAAAAATAAAAAATAAAAAGTAACACTCTTATTCTTATTTTTTGCTTACCTAATAATATTTTGACGTGTTATCACTCAAAAACTAAATTGGTAATAAAATACGGAACTTTTTTTTTTGAAGGAAAAATACGGAACTTTCTAAGTTCAAGTGTTAAAATTTAATCGGATGAGCGGAAAAAAAAAATCGCGTCAAATAGACATAGAATATTGGACCTGCCGTCCTTCCCAACTCCCAATTTGAAATTTCCATGCAGATAACAACTGTCTTCTTGGGCTTTTCGTCTCAATATAACCCAAAAATCTTCCTACAGAATAATGAGAAAGCCGAAAAAGAAAAAGAAAAATGTCACCTAGAGAATTAATGTTCTTTTTGTTTAAAGAAACTTAGTGAGCTAGCTGCCTCATGTTTTGTTAAGAAGATTTAGTGTAGAAGCAAAATTTGTCATGTTGAAAAGTAGGTTCCTTGCGTCTAGCTTTGTAGTTTGTAGTGGAAACAACTGATATTCCACGTTAAAGTAGGTTGAGCAATCTCCGATTCTCATATTATCTGATTTTTACTGCAAGTTTACAACACCATTTTGAATACGACTTGCAATACTAGCTGGTCCAAAATGTCTACCAAAGATATTTACTTGAGTATGATTTCAACAATTTTTTTTTTTTTTTCAGTTATTCAGGACAGACAAAAAAAAAAATAGTTTTCGTATTACTTTCCAAAGTTGTTCTGTACCCCTCTCTCTTTTTCATTTTAATTTATATTTGGATTTTTTAGTCAGATGACCGAATTTTGGATCACTGTATAAAAAAAGGCCAAATCTTGTAAAGAATAAAATATATTGATTTATTTTTGTATATAAATTAATTTATTTTATAAAAAAAATTGATTTATCTATTAAAAATAGATCAACTGAAAAATGGCTATTTATCAAAATAAAATTATAAATCTGCCATTGATTAAATAGGTGTAAAAAACAGCCATTTTTTAAATTGATTTAAAAAAAAAAAAAGGACATTGTGAAAATTACACCTAATACCCGTTTTTTAAAATTTATTTCAAAAATACCCGTTTTTAAAACTTCTCTCAAAAATACCCATTTTTATGGTCCACATTTCATATGAAAAATATAAGTGGTCCATATTTATAATGTAAATTTTATCCATGAGGTACACATTTCATGTGTAAAATATGAACGGTACACATTTTAAAATGTGTGCCAATTTTGAGTGTAAATTTTATTCATGAAATGTAGACCGCGGTATACATTTAATACATAAAATATATACCGTGGTCTACATTTCATGTGTAAAACAGTGGTGGTTTACATTTCTCTAAAAAAATACATAAAAACGGGTATTTATGAAATAAAAATAAAAAATAGGTATTTATGAAAATATAGTTTTATAAAAGGGTATTTATGAACTTTTTCCAAGGACATTTCTACTCTTTATCATTTGCTTTGGGTCAATCCAAATCAAGACGAGAGAACTAACTCAACTCACCCCATCAAAGCGTATTTTGTGTCCAATGAAGAGTGCAGCTAAGCCCAGCACAACAAAGCAACACTGGACATTTTTGCTAAAAACTGGTAAAAAGCCCAGCACAACCTATTTATAGCGTTATATTTTTGAAAGAAATGGAAAATTTAAAATTTAAATTCAGTGAATTTAACTTACGTTCTATCTTTACATAAAAAGTAAAAATAAAAAAAAAAACTTACATTCTATCTCTTAAATATATAAACTATATAAATATATATTTATTGTATAAGGTAATTATTATATCTCTAAAACATCTGTATAATATATTACAAATCAAGTTGCCTATAAATAATATTCAAATAACTATAATTCTTTTTTTCTTCTTTTCTTCGGGTAATACCAATATTCTTATGTGATCTTTAAAAGTCGATTTATTTGAAAGATAACTGACATCTTAATAGCATAAATTTTATAACAGAATAGAATAATTAGTTTTGCTAAGTTTAATCAAAAGTTGCTTAAAAAAAAAGGTGGGTCTAGTGTCACACCTTTTTTTGCTTTCCTCACCTTGTTTGAGTGAATATTGTTATTACCATAAAAACCTTAATTAAAATTACATTAAAGTCCAAATTAACATTTAAAAAAGAATAAAACTCACACCCCCTTAGCAACATAAATGATTTACCGAATTATTACCCAAAAAAAAAAAAAAAAATGATTTACCGAAAAACAGGGTTAAAACCCTAAAAAAAAGATCATATCAAGAAGCCAAAAAAATCTGCCAAAGAAAACTAAGATAAATCCTTCGTATAGAAAAATGATTTATGATTCTTGGACCGCATGTATTTGAATTAAAAAGAATTACTCACAAAAAAGAAAAATAAAAAAATAAAAAAAAAAACTCTTGATTTGCTGATAGCGAATTTTGCAAAAAAATAAAAGCAAATATATATATGGGGCGCGTCTACAGTAGGAGCGCCCCTACGTAGAGCCTTGTCTATTCACCGTTGGATGGGAATCTGTATATAAATAGATTCTCCACAGATTCCCGTTATTCCCCATAGATTCACATCCAACGATAATTAAGGCATGACCCTACGTAGGGACGCCCCTACCGTAGCCATCCCCTATATGTATATATATAATTCCAGACCATTTTTTCAGGCCATTAAATCACTATAGTTCCAAAATAGACGAATTCGAAGAGAAATATTTAGTCAATAAGTTTCTAGCAGGAGAAAATATTGTACAAGTGTGTCTAAAAACATTAGAGAAAAAAGGATAACATAGAATCAAATTGCAAACATCCTATCATAGACTAAAACGAATTCAACAAGAAAGAATAAAAAAAAATTAGGTTAAGTAGACAATTACCACTTTTTTCAAATATTTAACTAAATTTACCACCACTATTATATTCTACCACTTTTGGGAGGAAATTAGTCAAAAATCTATCAAGAATTCATCAAGAATCCGTTAAGAATCCATCAAGAATCTGTCAAGATCACCACTGACGTCAAGAATCTGTCAAGAATTCGTCAAAAATTCATCAAGAATTCATTTAAAAAAGTGGTATGGTGGTAGATTTAATTAATGAGGAAAAAATAAAAGTGGTATTCACCTAATTTATACAAAAAAAAAAACACAAATATATATAATCGGCTAGAAGCCCACAACAATGTGCCATTAGCTATTAGCTATTGTATAATATATATATATATATATATTTAGGGGATGGCTACGATAGAGGCGTCCCTACGTAGGGTCATGCCTTAATTATCATTGGATGGGAATCTGTGGGGAATAACGGGAATATTTGGAGAATCTATTTATATACAGATTCTCATCCAACGGTGAATAGACAGGGCCCTACGTAGGGGCGCTCCTATTGTAGATGCGCCTATTTATTTATATTTATATAAATCACATAAGAAGACAAAAGTAATAAATAAGAGTACATATAAAAAACAGCCATCACCTTCAAAAGTAATTACTTCGTAAGATGATGTCACTACAATTGCTTCAAAAAAAAACATAGATACAAAAGTAATAAAATGGCCCTAGTTTATGTACTAATTTATTTATTTTGTTAAAATTGAATAAGGTAAATAGTAAAAAGAGCAAGGATATTCATGGCAAAAAAATTAGTCGTAGTAACATATGGGAATGGACGGGGCAAAATGACTTTTTTTATGACTAGTTTGTTAAAAATAATTTGAAGGGCTATATTGACACCCCCACTTGACATTTTAGCAACCCATATTTTAATTAAAAGTCTAAAGAGGACAAATGAAGGATAAATAAGTAACATGATAAATTAGAATCATTTGTACTTGTACACCTCATTATCCCCTTATATAGATCCTCGTGTGCCCTCATGGCTCAATTTTTACACCAATTCGTTTCCATCATCTCTCATTTCTCCTACCAATTATGGGTCATCTCTAAAACTATCTCTCCTGCATCATTTCTATATCTTCCTTTGTCTCACATTTCTTTTTCCTATTTACTCATCTTTCTAGCTTCCAACTTGATCTCACTTTCGCTATTTTTTGTTTTGGTTTGTTTTTTTTTCCCCTGATTTTCAGAAGGTTTAGTAATTCTATACAAACATAGCAGGTTTTTAAACTAAAAATGAGAGCTATATAGAAATAGATTAAAAGAGTGAACATATAGAACGAAAAGGGATCGAAAAAAATCAGAAGATTATGTTTTGATCTGAAATCGTAGAAGTGAAGAGACAAAGCATCTTTGCGTAAAGAAATTTATCAAGTAGTTGTATTGTAAATGATGATTTTTAATATAATAAATTGCAAAGACAAACGAGAAATAATTCATTTAACTCGTATTGTACTTGAGTCTGCAATAACTAATTCAACTTGTGATGGGTAATTTGGGCGAGGAGAATGCAGTGCAAGCTGCTGCTTCTTCTTCTTCTTCTTCTTCTTTTTTTTTAAAAAAATACATTTCAGTTTTAGAAAGATGTCTTATTTAGTCTTTTTCTTAAAAATTTCGGTGCCTATATATGAGCATGGCGTGCAAATAAAACTCTCCAAAAAATTTATAGACTACAAATTAGGGGGCCAGTTGAGCTAAAAATACGAATTTGCCCCACTTAAGAATTGATTTGAGCTCTCTTTCCAATATACATCACTCGAGGAAACTCCACTCTTTCAATTTGAAAATACACGAGAGAAAAAGAAGGTTGAAGGTTTAGAGAGAGAAAACCCTCAAAATCGCCTTCCTAAAATACTTTAAATCATTCTATGCTCGTTCTAACAAAACTTCAATTCACTCAAAGTGGCAACACTCGAGTTCGCAAAAAGGAAGAAAATTTTCGTCAAGGATCCTAGTAAGAAAAGCCTTTCATTCCTTCTAAATTTTTTATTACATATTTACCGTTATAGGAAAAGTGTCTTTTTTTCCCCCTCTTTTGAATCACCTTATATCAAAAGATTATGTATATTATATACAATTATCCACTCTTTTGACTTAATTCTTACAAAGTCAGACTCTATAATAGTTATAGAACACATCCCTTAAATTCTCCTACAATCAAGACAATGATTTTTCAAAAGAATATAGAAATTAGATATGCTAATAAAAAATAACATTTATTTCCCCAAAAAATATAAAGTAATAGCAAGCAATACATCAGTCTTATATCTGTATAAAAGAGATTATCTTCTCAAGACAATAAAACATATTAAGAAATGCTAGTTATTTCTTTATACTCTCATGTCTCAATATTTGAGATATGGACTCTCAAATATTTTTTAACCCTATGAAAATGTGAAATATTTTAGTAGAGTCCGCATGTCAAAATAAGACAGAAGAATAGAAAAGAGATTACAATTTGCACTCCAAAAATATATTACGGTTTATAAGATAACATAAGTTGGTGCGATCTTTTACCCACGAATGTATAATGACCAAAATCTTTGGCGGTTAGAATTATCCCCAACAAATTCAAACGGCAATGTGAATCCTAATATGGCATTAAATAGTGCAAATTAATAAAATGAAACATAGTAATGTAATCAAACGAGAAACAAATTCAATTATCAAAAAAAAAAAAAAAAAAACTAGTCAATAAACAAATTGAGAATAAATAGTCTGACTGAAATAATTTAGGAAAAAAATAGCATATAAATAAATTTTAACATTTGTAAAAGTTTACATTATTACCACTATAGCATGCATCAAAATTTACAATTTTGCTATTAATGTGTTAGAATTAATAATACTGTCATTATAGGATGTGTTAAATTTGATAATATTATCATTATCTAAGCTCAAAATATGTATACATGTTGCAATATTGCAAAATTTGATACATGTATACATTTATAAAATTTGATACATGTATACATTTATAAAATTTTCCTCATTAAATATTATTAACAATCTTATTGAAACTAAGTTTCTACTAATTAGAGCTCTCATTTCATAAAAAAAAAAAAAAAAAAAAAATTAGAGCTCTTATTCATTACTTTGCCACTTACATATTTCGTAAAACAAAGAAAATGGAAGAATCATAAGTGAGTGAAAAGTATACAAGCTAAATTTGATAATATTATCATTATCTAAGCTCAAAATATGTATATATGTTGCAATATTGCAAAATCTGATACATGTATACATTTATAAAATTTGATACATGTATATTTATAAAATTTTCCTCATTAAATATTATTTACAATCTTATTGATACTAAGTTTCTACTAATTAGAGCTCTCATTTAATCAAAAAAAAAAATTAGAGCTCTTATTCATTATTTTGCGACTTACATATCTCGTAAAACAAAGAAAATGAAAGAATCATAAGAGAGTGAAAAGTGAAAATCAGTCACAGTAGATAGGTGAAGTAGAATTTTTATAATTAGTAATTAGATGGTAAAATAATAGGAGTTTGTAGTAGAAAAAAGATGTTTTGTAAATAAAACTATATTTTAAATACAAAGTAGCATTGTTTTTAGCATGCATGCATCGAAGTAAAATCCAAAGAGCGTGCTAAATTTAGCATGCCATGCCAAAGTTAAAATTAACACACATTTTTTTAGCATAAATGCATTAGAGATGATCTAACCTGTGTGTCTTATCAATGCTTGCTTAGGACTATTAATCAAGCTCATGAATGCATGCTTTCTGCTGCAAAAGCACAAGCCACCATTACGATAGAAGTCTAGATACTATTGGTACCAGCTAAACTTGTAAGTCCTAAGGGTTATGAGGCCCACAGAGTACAGTACGGACGAGTAACGACAACCGTCCATGTATAAAAGCCACAAGTCTATGGACTACAAGGGGCCCAATGAAAGCTTGAAGCGGGGCTCGTTACCAATCTAACTCTATCAATGGAAATGAGATAATTTATATTGCCTACATGTTATATATTTGTTGTCCACACGTGATTATCACGAATTGGATATACCTTCTTCGTGCTTACGCAATGCATGCGTTACTTATTACTTATTGCATGTGAATGCATGCAACATTGCTAACCCTTCGGATTAATTTGCGTACAACGCCCTTCAGATTAATTTGCGTGTAGCATGAGTTCTAAACTGACTTGCTAATTTAAAGTCCCATAAGCGTCTGCATGTCCATCTATGAGAAGTCCAAACTAGCCACTAATAATGTTTACTCTGACTTTCCATAACTTTTCTATCATCTAATTCAATTGCCAATTATGCATCGACTTTCTGCAACACACCAACTTAGCTGCATGTCCATTCCTCCATTTTCCACAAACAAGCCAATAAGCAGCCCAGAATGCCTCGACATTAAAAATCTAAACCATCTTCTACGGTCTTGGAGCCTTGGACAATCAAAAAACTGTTTTGGCTAATAAATTAAACGCTACTGAGTACGAAGGTTACACAAAGTTGCCAACTAAGCAAAATTCTTCCTTTTTTTTTTGATTTAACAGGGTACAGCAACCAGCTTGGACAAGAAGCTCCGTCAACTGGATAATCAGAGAAATTCATCACTCAACAATACCCGCGGTGGGTTGTCCTGCTTAACCACTAAAAGCACTACTAGAATGGCTCGGCGAAATACTCGAAACACGAGCAATTTCATAAAAGCTTAAGCTGACTAGCTTGCCATGGCTGATTTAATATGACAAAAAATTAAAAAGGCACAGGAACCCCTAATATTGAGAGCCTTTCTTATCTCCCATGCTTATATGTTGAACAGTTAAATCAATGACCATAAAGAGCTTGTTTGGAGTTAAGAATGCTAAACCCCATGGACAAGTTTTCATGGTTCATAATTCGTTATTAAAATGTGATCATACACTAAAAGGTGAGAGGTACATTTTGTTTCATGATTCATAACTTGCAGCAATTAAAATGAAATCACATTAGATGGGTATACATATATCTCATGACTGACAGTTCCCAACCTTCCCAATGTATGAGTGGTGAGGTAACCCCACATTTTTCTCTAATGGAATAACTGTATTAGTCAATACCACTGAGAATGAGAAGGGTTTATTTTTGGAACATGTTCTATTTTCATGAACCGAAAAAACTCAATTGCGGAGTTTAGAGGCCTAAAGTTAAAGGAAATTAAAAATATATATATATATATATAGAGAGAAAGCGAGCAGATAGAACATGGTTTGATTCATATCATATTTGTCACACGAATGAATTGAAGACAACAGAAGAAATCATTATAGAGCGGGCAGTAACTAATAACTTGTCTAAATCTAGAATGGCTAGAATAAAGACAATATCTTATCGAAGCAAAACAATGCAAAACTTGTGTATGTTTAATTTATTGCAGCTTGACACCCAAAAAAAAAAAAAAAAAAAAGTTAAAAAAAAATCTAAAAGTAGAGGAGCGTGCATAAATGCAATTGAGGTCTGAGGATATAGAAATTAGTTATAACTTACAAATTTACAAGGTTTCTCTAACAACATACTATTCCTCCTCCTCCTTCTACTTCTTCTTATCATCAAGGTTCCTCTTTCCGTAAATCAAACCATTATCCTGGAAAAGAGAGAACCAAAGTTATAGTCTTTTAAGTTTATATAAAAATTGAAAGCGAAATATAGAATATAGATAGATAGATAGATAGATAGATACCTGAGGATCAGGAATAGGTTTACGTTTCTCGATATAACGATTAGGATCTGAAGCAGCAAGAGCAGCTCTTTCCTGCATCATCAAAAGCATTGAGAGAAAGAAAGAAAGATTAAATATATACATATATATATATATATATAAAAATTAATAATCAATCGAATAGACCTGTTGCTCTCGCTTGAGATCTTGGGATGGCTTGATCCAGAGAAGGTATGCTAAAGTCCCAGCGACGACCCAAGAAGCGAGATTGCTCCCTCCTCGTAAACCCCCCATCGAATTCCCTATGAACGACCTCACGTTTCCCAGTGTTCTCTTCCAACTGCTCCCCATTATTTACTTCTTCTCTTTCTTTCTTTCTTTCTTTCTTTCTTTCTCTCTTTCTCTCCACTTACACTACACTACTCACCCTCAAACACACACTTTTTAGTGTGTACTCGTTCCTGCAACTTCACTGACCTCAAAACCCAAACCCAAACCCACACCTAAATCCCCCTTGCTCTATATACTCCTCCTGTTCAGAAACGTTTCTGTATTTATCATCCTCTCGAATCGTAAAATGCATTAAATAGTAGGGCCATAGTTTACACACGGACGGCCCGGCCCAACCCATCCCTCATAAACTGCTGAGCCCTGCTCAAACATTCATAGGATAAAAACTCGTGGGAATCTGATTTTTTATGGTAATTTTTTTAAAACAATTTGAAAATCCAGGATTTTGAAATTGTATGGAAAATCTCGGATTTTAATGAGAAAAATAACACTTTTAAATATGTTTAGAAAACTACCACTTTTTTATGCATTGAAGAGATGTTTAAAGTAACTAATCAAGTTACCTTGACTTTACTGGTTACCTCAAATAACTAGATTAGTTACACTATCAACTTAGCTGGTTACCTCGAGTACCATAGAAAAATATTAAATTTGAAGAAAAAGTGGTATTTCACCAAATATTTATTTGAAATATTAGTTTTATAAATGAAGTTTTAAAAAGTGATATTTTTCTAAATAAGTCCTGGATTTTTCAACCTTTGTCACTTTGAGCTTGGAATTTTGCAAGAAGTCCTTTTCAAATTATTTGAAAAATCTCGGATTTTAATCAGAAAAAATACCACTTTTAAAAGGATTTAGATAAATGCTACTTTTTATTAGTATCGAAAAATAATTATTTTCTAAAGGTCGTATTTTTGGTATTATTTTTGAAAATATAGCTATAAGTGTCCAAAATCTAAAAAAAATAAAAAATAAGGTTTGGCTCTAAACTATAGAAAGTCTCAACTTTGCCCTCGTAGCACGAAAATCCTCATTCTATCACTCAACTTTGCTATAGCAAAATGTCCATTTTTCAAATATTGTAGTTTAATAACCAGTACATTAGTATATAAAACTAAGTGGTAAAAATAATGTACTTAATATAAAAATTACTATAACGTAATACATAGACTAAAGTCGATCTAAAAGTAGATATACTGAGTTTAAAATTACTCATTCATTTATCTATGAGATAAGAAGAGTAGATATTTATTAAAATGAATTGTAAAAAATGACATACACTCTAATTCCCCCTACAACAATATAATTTTGAAAAAAAAAAAGTTACAAAAAAGCCGTTTTAGCCTAAATTACTTGTACCCATGCCTGTTTCAAGAAAATGACATTGATACAACTAACTTAGGCCAAAATGACTTTTTTGTGCATTTTTCTAAAAATTATACTTTTAAGAATAAATTAGCTAGACACCACTTTTTTTTCCTTATTGATTAAATCTACCACCATACCATTTTTTTTATGAATTATTGATGGGTTCTTGATAAATTCTTGACAATTTTGATAGATTCTTGATGGATTCTTGACAGATTCTTGATGTCGATGGTGAACTTGATGGATTCTTGATGGATTCTTGACGCATTCTTGACTAATTCCCTCCTAAAAGTGGTAAAATCTAATGTAGTTAAACATTTGAAAAAAGTGGCAATTGCCTACTTAACCCGAGTGTCAAGGACTTCTTGAATATGAAAAAACCATTTATGACTTTTTTGTTTCAAGAAGTTTTTGACCATAAGTCAAGACATTCTTGACACTCTTAAAAATGCCATTTTTAAAAAATGTACAAAAAATTCATTTGGGCCCTAGTTAGTTATATCCATGTAATTTTCCCGTTCGTTTCCCTTTTTAAGACTTAGTAATTGGGCTTAGGATTATGGCCTTCATTCATGGAAAAAATAGTATCGTTTCTGCAGATTTCTATAGAAAATATACATGTACATAATATAAATAAGTAATGGCAAGGGGCATTATTTGGTGCTCAATACCACTTAATGTATCAGGTTTTATTAGTTAATTATAATTACACTTTATATGTGACTCATACGTGACTCAGTTTATTGATTATAATTATGGATTTTTTTGGGTTTTACCTTCAAAAATTAAAAAAAATTACAAATATACGGTACTAGAAAATAATTCCTTTCCATACCGCACGTAGTTGGTATTTTTGAAAAGTTGAAAATGACAAATGCGGTGGCAAATATTGTAAATAAAATCATCTTGTTTTGACACGGTTATATATTAAAAAGCATGCTATGGCTTTCGAGATATGGCTTAGCTTGGTGGCATGTGCTTTTGGTTTTTATTATCAGGTGCATGGTTCGAGGTTCGAACGTGACTTTTGTCATTTTGTTTTCCTTTTATATTAATAATAGTTATTATGTTAAAAAACAAGTAAACTTAGGTGCATGGTTCCAACGTTGATACCTTTTTTCGTTATTTTTTTTTGTTACCATTCTCCTTCTCAGTTATATAAGAATTTATTTTTGATTTTACTTGGGGATATTAGGCACGAATTTTTTTTCTTCATATTTG